>JACEIK010017223.1:0-13094 GCA_018107945.1 Datura stramonium
GACTCGGTATGGCCATTATGAATTTATTGTTATGTCTTTTGGACTAACCAATGCCCCTGCAGCTTTTATGGACCTGATGAATAGGGTATTCAAGGCATATCTGGACATGTTCATAATAGTGTTCATCGACGACATATTAATATACTCTAGAAGCGAGGAGGAGCATGCAACACACCTGAGGGTAGTACTCCAAACCCTCAAGGATAACCAGCTATACGCAAAGTTCAGCAAATGTGAGTTCTGGCTGAATTCAGTTGCATTCTTGGGATATGTAGTGTCAAGCGAAGGTATAAGGGTCGACTCCCAGAAAATAGAGCCAGTGAAGAACTGGCCCAGACCGGTAAACCCTTCAAAAATCAGGAGATTTTTGGTCTTAGCGGGTTACTATCGGAGGTTGATAGAAGTTTTCTCATCCATTGTAGCCCTATTGACTAGATTGACTTAGAAAAAGGTGAAGTTCCAATGGTCGGAGGCTTGTGAGAAGAGCTTCCAGGAATTGAAGGCCGACTTACTTCGGCAGTGGTAATGACTTTACCGGAGGGAACTGATGGATTTGTTGTGTATTGTGATGCTTCGAGAGTCGAATTGGGATGTGTATTGATGCAATATGGAAAAGTCATAGCATATTCTTCAAGACAGCTGAAAATTCATGAGAAGAATTACCCAACCCATGATCTTGAGTTGGCCGCGGTGGTATTTGCTTTGAAGATTTGGCGACACTACTTGTATGGGGTTCATGTAGATGTATTCACTAACCACTAGAGCTTACAATATGTGTTCACACATAAGGATCTCAATCTTCGGCAATGGATGTGGTTGGAGCTACTTAAGGACTATGACATGAATGTCCTTTACCACCCCGGTAAGGCCAATGTGGTAGCAGATGCCCTTAGTAGACTCTCTATGGAGAGTGTGTCGCACGTGAGTGAAGACAAGGAGGAACTGGTGAAGGAGGTGTATCGACTTGCACGGTTGGGGGTTAGGTTGGTTGGCTCGATCGATGGTGGTATACTTGTCCAAAACAGATCAGAGTCATCCTTGGTAACGGAGGTGAAGGCTAAGAAAGATGAAGATCCAACATTGGTAAAGTTGAAAGAAACTGTTCAAAATTAGAAGGTAGAAGTCTTCTCCAAAGGTGGAGATGGGGTACTTCGATACTAGGATAGATTATGTGTTCTGAACGTGGGTGATTTGAGGAGTCGGATGTTGTATGAGGCTCATGGATCTAGATATTCTATCCATCCAGGTGCTACCAAGATGTATCGTGCCTTGGCGGAAATCTATTGGTGGAATGGCGTGAAGAGGGACATTGCAGAATTTGTAGCCAAGTGTCTGAATTACCAACAAGTGAAAGTTGAGCATCAGAGGTCGGGAGGTGTACTTCAGGATATAAGCATTCCTACTTGGAAGTGGGAAGATATCAACATGGACTTCATAACAGGTTTACCCCGCACTTGTAGACAGTATGACGCCATATGGGTTGTGGTGGACTGCACCAAGGCTGCTCATTTTAACCCACCAATTCAGCGGATTATGCCAAATTATACATCCGAGAGCTGGTTAGGTTGCATGGAGTGCCCTTGTCCATCATATGGATAGAGGTACTCAGTTCACCTCTCTGTTTTTTTGGAGATCTTTTCAAAAGGGACTTGGTACCCAGGTCAAGCTTAACACGACATTTCATCCGCAAACAGATGTCCAGGCGGAGCGGACTATCATACTCTCGAGGACATGGTGAGAGCTTGCTTTATTGATTTCAAGGGCAGTTGGGATAAACATTTACCTCTTATTGAGTTTGCCTACAACAATAGCTATCACTCTAGCATCCAAATGGCACCATTCGAGGCTCTTTACGAGCAAAGGTGTAGATCGCCCATTGGGTGGTTTGAAGTCGGTGAGGCTTTATTAGTGTGTCCAGATTCAGTCCATGAGGCTATGGAGAAAGTTCAGTTGATAAGAGAAAGGCTAAAAATGGCTCAAAGTCGCCAAAAGTCTTATGCAGATTTGAGGAGAAGAGAGCTTGAGTTGGAGATCGATTATTGGGTGTTTTTGAAAGTATCTCCCATGAAGGGAGTATTGAGATTCGGAAAGAAAGGAAAACTCATCCCCCGCTATATTGGCCCCTATCGGATTGTGAGACGAGTGGGTAAAGTAGCCTATGAGTTATACTTACCTTCAGAGCTAGCTTCAGTTCATCTCGCATTTCATGTATCGCTCTTGAAAACGTTCTTGGGAGATCCAGCCTTAGTGTTTCCGGTGGAAAGTGTTGGTGTGGAAGATACCCTCAGTTATGAGGAAATTCCCATTGCAATCTTTGATCGTCAGGTTTGGAGGCTGAGGAACAAGGAAGTATCTTTAGTAAAGGTGTTATGGAGAAATCATCATGTCGAGGGAGATACATGGGAAGACGAAGTGGATATAATGGATAAATACCCCCATTTGTTCCCTACAGGCTCAGTTTTAGTTTGATGTATAAGTTTTATCCCTAAAACTCTATTCAATTTTTCATGTTTCGTTCATGCGGCAAGTTTGTTTTGTGATATGATATATGTGTGTGATATCTGAATTTGGTCCAGCTATGTAGATCTTTTCAGGGGTAGTCGTTCCGTCAGTTTTCGGCTTAAATGATCAGTATTTGCATATGGTGATTGTTTGTTCCTGAGTTTTCTGCTTGTTTCTAACATTCGAGTACAAATGTTTCTAAGGGGGAGATATTGTTATACCACGAGAACCCAAGTATTAGACCCGGGAGTCAAACGGGGAAAAATCTGGAAAATCTCGTAGCAGTGCAGGATGATTCATTAGATGACTCGAGAAGAGACCCCACGAGTCGTCAGGGGGCTCATGGGAAGGCTAGAATGGGCTGAGGAGCTGAGGTCCCCCACAGGCGTGGGAACGACTCGTGGTCAGCTTCCACAATTCATCAGGTCTCCCGTGGGGTGAGATTGAGGGTTTTCAGGGAGGTCTAACCAGTGCACCTAACGGATTGGAGCCCACGAGTCGTGGTCTATCCCAATGACTCATGAGGTGGGTCGTGAGCAAGCCAGGGAAATTTTACTGAGGATGAAATAGTGTACTTGATGGAAGGAGACCACGACTTGTGGACACTTGTGACAAGTCGTTGAGTCACCCGTTATGAGCCCAATCGACCTGGTACACAGTGTAATTGACGGGCGACCTGACGAGTCATTGCCCATCCTGATGAGTCGTCAGGTCACCCATTAGGGTCACCTGGCAGTTATTTCCTGCGAGTTAATAAGGGCCTTCTCGTAATTTACCACTCTCCGAACACCTAAACTATGTCGTTGAGGTCGGGACATGGTTTTTTAAAGAGAAATCATTCATGATAAACCTCATTTGATGCATGTATGAGTAGAGAGTTAAGAGGAAAGGGATTCAAGTGTTCTTTTTCAAGTTCTTCAAGCTTCCATCTAGGGCTTTGCAAGGGAGTTAAAAATCGAGAAGTTCTAGGTATGTGGGGTTTTGAATGGATAGTTTAGTCCCTACCCATGCCCAATTTCTCCCTAATTCTATGTTTAACATTTCCAAACCTCTATGGGTAATAACCTAAATGTTTGTTTCCTCAAACATCGATATGAGCATGTTGTAGTATGTCTAAAATCAGGGGTGTCAAATTGTTGGGTTGGTTTCACTTATTTTATTCAATATTTGATGATTTAAATCGTTAAAAGCACATGTGCCTAAATCATGTGGGCTTTAGTGAAATTCATGGTTATGGTGATTTCTCAAGCATGACATGAACTTTTGAACTTTTAGCATGTTTTCAATTACTCATGTTATTATGATCATGTTTCCCACAAATTTAAGCATTTCAAGTATGATTGAAATTATGGACAATGCCCACATGTCTCTTATGTTTCATGAACTATAGTTTTGGCCGATCCATAGGACCAATTCCATTGCTAGTACTACGAATTTTCAAGCATGTTATGATTATCACGATTTAACTAGCCATGCATGTCATGTATGAATTTCTAGGACCACGTTGCATGTTTTGGGAGTAGTAATTAACACTGACTAGGTTCGGGGTCCAAGTTACGCCCCAAACCTTAGAACTACATGCCACCGTAGGTTATGTTAGGACCTCCTCAGTGACTGTCTCTTTTTTCCCTACAGGGCCTTCATGAGTGATATCACGCATTTCATGGTTCATACCCTTGGCAAGGTATGAAAGGCTTCCCAACTAGGCTTACAGGTCGGGCTCCATGAGTGCTCATATGGGGTATGTCAGTTATAGAAATCTCCCAGTATTCCTCATTGTTTTAATTCATGTATGATTATGTTCTTTTTCTCAGGTTATGCCTTATGACATGTTTTTCTCTCATGTTATGACTATAACAGGTTTACGAATATTTTAAAAATCTTGAGCCTTACTATATACTTATGATTTTAGTCTTTATGATCATGATGTCCCCACTCCTATAACTTTTACGTTTTAAGTATTGTCTTGCATACCTCGCATACTCAGTATATTCCAAGTATTGACTTGCATATTTTCTATGTTGTATTGTTTTATGATACAGGATCCGGTTCGCAGGTTCAACATCGCTCTTAGCTTGCTCTCAGTTCTGCTCTCACTTCTAACTGGTGCATCATCATGATTCAGGGGCTTCATGTTCGAATTTTTTTCTGTCTTTTAGTTTTCCAAATGTTGGGGTTAGTTGGGGTCTTTTCCCTTGAACCCTTCTATTATGATTAGAGGCTTTCAGACCTAATTGTAGTATTCAGCTATTTACGCTTGGATCATGTACTATTGTTTCTTATATTTCATGTCACGGTTTTATTTAATTCATTTCTATTAAGCTAATTCTTCTGCCTTATTTGAATGGTTTAGTTATATGCTCATGTCATGGGTTGACTTGGGATCCCTCGGGGATCCTCATCCCGTGTCTATGATTCGGGTGTACTCTTTGGTCATGAAAAAAACTTTCGGCAGAGTCTCCTTTATAATATGAACTATCCAGAAATCTAAAATGCAGAAAAGTTCAACACAGGCATCTCACAGGATGCTACATGCAACTGATACATAGTTCTACCACTTATATGTAACCAATTGACAGTAAAAGTAACAAAGTCAAATGTATAACATCTGAAACTATCCTTCCTTAACTTGAATTGCCTAAGTCTGTATACTATTGTCGTAGAGCTCAACTAAAACTACCCAGGCTTCGCATCGTTCGTAGTTTTTCCAACTCATTTCTTCTATATTTTGGTCTCTCTATGATACTTTATTAAGCTACAACTTTGGTTCTCAAGATGGCTCCTATAACTTTTGGAGTCTCTCAGTGGAACAGTGACTCTGTACCCTGAGTATCCCTAATCAGATTAACCCGACACAAGGTCTTCTACGCGTTTGCGTAGTGTTGATGAATGAATCCTGACTTCGAAAGTGACTTCAGCTTATAGGCCAATTGGACATTCTTCTGGAATGTCCAGTAAAGCTTAATGATTCTAGGGTTGGGCTTGCACTTTTTGTCATATCTCTTAACATGATATATTAGTATGCCCGGTTCAACTACCTCTAGTTTATCTACTTCCAGTCATCATTTAGGGGGGCCTCCGCTTCCATTCATAGTAGATCTCCGGGCATTTGAATTGTACGCACTTCTTGACTATTTGTTTGGGGAAGAGAAACCATACTAAAGTTAATATACGTCCCAATCTGTTCTAACAGTTTCCCGGAACCTAACTGTAAATTATCCCTCTCTGCGAGAGTTTATTAAACACTTGGTCTCCGTGCAACCAAACTACTTCTTAACTATTTAACTCAGCATAGACTTTAGCTAAAACATAATCCCACCCAGCAATACATGAGTCGATCTTGTTAGCCTTTCCATACTAACTCAAATGAGGTCAATTTACACCTGGTACGAGATAATCCAATAACTGTATTCATATCTGTTACTTTCCACTCCCTTGTAGGTACAATCACCTCTTGAATTGTCCTGCTCCGTTCTTGCTATGCAGCCTCCCCTGGCTGGTCATTGGAGTACTATGCTACGACTCAAGGATATCTCCCCTCTTCCCATGCCATCCGTAGGTCACTCTTTATGAACTAATGCGCTTTCATTAAACTCTGGGTGGAGGAGATAATGGACATAGTGCGCCTTGGTTATAGTCTGCTAATAAAGTTATGCTACTTTTGGAACGCAGAGTTAATCTTTGGGTCTTATGACTTTGCCCCTTATTATTTCAAAGACCAATAACTCCCTACTGGGTGTTGTCTCTAGGTTGTACTAGGTTAGAATCTCTATGTACTTCCACAATTGGTGGTGACATTGCAACATCCTGGGTTACAACCTCACTATCCCTTAGATGTCAGTCCGATGCTTAGTTCTCAACATTCAGCGGTGGTCCTATGCTCTGTCAATTTACTTTTAGCCTGGGGGTGATTCTGTTCCCTCTAGAGTTAAGCAGTCGTGCCTTTCCTCTTGCTTACTTAGACTAAGCTCTGGGGTTCGTGCCTTCTACCTTATTCTCAAAATATTATTAACCAAGTCTACTGACTTGTATCCTTCTGACCGCACTCGGTCCCATTTTGTTCATATGATCTCTCTGTCCTTCGATATAACAAACTAGGGCCATAACCATTATCTTGCAGGTATGCCCTACCATCATTAGCACACTGTGTCGATATCGGCCTAGTTCTGACCTGAACTTTACTATTGCTGGGGGGGTTTGTTACTTATGGACTCTCACACATACTTGAGTGCTAGCGATAGTCTTATCTGCTCTCCTGATTTACTACCGTAAAGTTCTAGATAACTTACTTAAGTGCTAGGGGTCTCAACCACTTTCTAACACTTTCTAGGAGTCAATGTGTCACGCCCCGCCTTGGGGGGGTAAGGGGGTATGACTGGCACCTGGTGCCCTAGAAGGATCCGGACCACTAACTGGTGGGCCGAGGCACATCTGGTGCCTGGCTAGCTCTATCTCAGGTTCCTGGAAACAAAGGGGCTATATAACGGCTGTAAACACAGCCTCCGGCCATCTGGGCCTATAGCCACCTGCACTTGTAATAACAGCTGACCAGAACATGCTGCAAGTAATCCAAGGGGGCCTATGCGGGTCGACAAGGCCACCATGCTGACTAGTCATACGAGCTTAAACACAAGAATCTTGTAAGACTACGTGACCAAACGAGTCCTGCACTACTGTCAACTACGGCCCCACACGGCCAACACAAAGACAAGATACTAAACAGCTAACAACTGCACGGCCTCACACGACCGGCTCAACTGACCACAGGGAGATAAATATACAATGCAAGCCTCTATGAGTGGCAATAGAAATGATCGGGACAGAATTTGGAAAGCCTACCCATACTGTACATCATTAAGGAAAAGAGCTACACCCCGGGAAATCAGACTCCGGATGACAGGGCTGATGACTCTATAAGCTCGCTGGAATCACGAGGGATCGCCTCCTCGTCTATTAATACCTGCAGGCAAGTAATGCAGTTCCCCGCTGGGCGTCATTACCACTGGTACTGGGTATGCAAAGTAACTAAAATAACATAACTGAAAACAACTTAAAATAGATAGCATATCAGCAAACTGTATGGCAGGAGATAACTGAATCTAGGAAACTAGTAAGAACTGGATCATGCTTTCTGTACTGATAAGGCGGAGCGTGCACGTAAGCGCGACAGCCTGTTTGTCACAGTAACTAGTATATAACTTATATAAATAGATATACAGGTAGCAAGCAGAGCCAATACCAACCCTCATAAGCCGGATGGCACCAAACGAAGCAAACAATCTATATACCCCTACCCGGGTCAAAACCTGCCAAAATAAGTCACTCCACTCCCATCTGCTCACTTGGACTCCTCTACCCGACCCCCTGGGTCTCGGCTCGGGCCTCGGCCTCTGATATAAATAACCGTGTCTGAGTCCGGAGGACTCCTGTGTAGACAGTAACAGATAGGGTCTGGTTCCCCTCAGGCTATCTGAAACCGGAGCTACACCTGTGTACAGACAGTAACAATAGAGGTCTAGTGGAACTCTCCTGGGGGCTATACGAAACGGAGCTACACCTGTGTACAGACAGTAACAGATAGGGTCTGGTTCCCTGGAACTCTCCTCAGGGCTATCTGAAACCGAAGCTGCACCTGCTCACCTGGAACAAGTCAACAGGGAGACAACTGTAATGCTGATCAGACTGCTATGGGAAAGCTTCATCCCATCTTCGTCCAAACTGGGGACGGCATGCCACCCCTCGGGTAGGTAAGCCCACCCGCTCGGTGGGCAGCCGTTACTAACCCAGGGGCGGCAGGGACGCTCAATAAGGGGGCCCTCACACACAACAAGTTTCAACAAGCAAATAGCACATATAAATATAGCAAGCATGTATAACTGAAAAGGCTATTAAAATCTGATTTCTTATTCTGTCTTTTCTCAAACACTAAACTGATTCTTTACTTGATTATGCGATTCTGAAATCTTTTTCTTTAACTGTTATGGCTAATCTGTATGGATACTATCTGTACGAATGGCTTCAGTATGTAGCCATAAAACTGTCTGAGTGGCTAGTCTGTAGCCATAATACATATCTATCAGTTTTTTTGCACAACTTATATTGAAGATCTGTTCTTTTTATTCTATAACATGTACTAATCATGCAATAAGCTATACTAAATGCGGAATGCTAACTCGCCCTTTGGCGTATGCTTTTCTATCTTTCGGGTCGAGAATGCGATACGGCTACGCAAACCAGAATTTACTAGACTTCTCAATTCTCAACATTCAACTCCGAGTTTCAAATACGGAGTTTACTATGATTCACAAAGCTAAGGCTTACTAACTTGCCGAAGAATCACTTCACATACCTTAACCTCGAGTTATCCGACTGTCGGACGAGGCTCGGTCAATTACTCCAGCTCTTTCTCCCAACTGCATTCATGTACACGTTAATTAGTGCTAAATACAACTTTATTCTGAAGGACGACGTCACTTTCGATATAATTATAGCTAAACATAGGCTTATCGAAAGGAAACGGTCGAGAAAACTTTATTTTTCAGAAGTACAGAAGGAAGTATTTAAAAGCTACAGCTAGGAGCACATAACACTAGTTTGGAGCAATTCTCTTACCTTAGCTCGGTAGCTCGATGATTCGTCGGCCGTATTTTAATGAGAAACAAAATCCATAGGAATGCTCGCTGCTGCTAAAACCTCGGTACCTGAGGTTAATTTGAGATCAGACTACGTTTGGCAGCGTAATCAAATGATTATATATATATATATGTTGCGTGCTTCCTGTTTCTCGCGACTCTCTGGAATTTCCCGATGTTTTCTATCAATTAAAACCGAAGTGGGGCTTTATATACTTGGGCCTGGTCAAGGCCAGCGTGTCTGGAGCCAGCGTGGAGGCTCCACCTCCGTGAAACATTGCCATCGCGGAGGAGCTTAAAAATGTTAGGACCTATAAGTCACATTCCTGGAATGCGATTTATAAGTCGCATTCCTGGAATGCGATTTATAAGTCACATTTTGCCTTCATGACCAGCGCCCGACTTGGCGCTTGTTCGATTTTTCCCCGGGCCTTTTCTAGCATGTATGGCATTCAAATACGCTTAACCAACACGCGAATCGTCCATCTATGGGTCGAGAATCTGCAGGGTGTAACATTCTCCTCCCCCTTAAGAACATTCTACCTCGAATGGAAACTGCCAATCTAAGAGGCTTCTCAACTTATCTTTACTTACTACTTAGAAAACTGTAGGTTTCCCCTGTAATATGGACTATACCAAAAACCTGAGGAAATGTAGAAAAGTCCAATACAGGTACTCCGTACAAAACTAAAGGATTCACTGGACAGCTAAACATCAATCTTTCTCATTTCATATAGATACAACTACAAGATACTGCATAAATAGTAATATGGACATACCTGTCGCACGCCCTGAAATAAGTGAGGATATCTAACTTTCATATCTTCCTCAGCCTCCCACGTCATTTCCTCTCGGTTCCTGTTACGCCACAATACTTTGACAGACGCAATATCTTTAGTTCTCAATCTGCGAATAAATGCGTTTAGGATAGCTCTTGGAACCTCTTCGTACCAGCTCATGCAGCAACCTGGATATCCTGGACTGGGACTGCTCTTGATGGGTCTCTAAGCATTTCCTTAGCATGGATACATGAAAGACTGGATGAACAGATTCTAATTCTGGAGGCAAGTTCAATTCATACGCCACTTGGCCTATTCTTCTGCGAATTTGATATGGCCCGACAAACCATGGGTTGAGCTTACCTTTCTTGCCGAATCTCATCACCCCTTTCATCGGAGACACTTTCAGAAATACCCAGTCATTCACATCGAACTCCAGGTCTCTGCGCCGTATATCTGCATATGATTTCTGGCGACTGCAATGGAGTCAATAGGCGTTTCTCTGATAAGCTTTACTTTCTCTTCTGACTCTTTGAACAATGTACGGCCCAATCAACGCTGATTCTCATGCTTCAAAACAGCCAACCGGCGATCTGCATTTTCGACCGTATAAAGCCTCGAAAGGCGCCATCTGAATAGCTGAGTGATGGCTGTTTTATAAGCAAACTCAATTGGGGCAAAATGCTCATCACATCTTCCACCGAAATCTAACACACATGCTGCCCAACATATCTTCAGGCGTCTGAATGGTCTTATTCCCGGCCTGACCCACCCAGAGTGTCAAAGTATCAGACCTCTCTCCAAAACGACGCTGTCAAAATCTAGCCATAAACTATGCTCCTCTGTCTGAAATAATGGATACTGGCACTCCGTGCAATCTGACTCTTTCTCGGATATACAACTCATATAATCTTCGGCCGAGAGGTAGTTCTCACTGGCAGAAATATTAAGGCTGATTTGGTCAATCTCAACTATCACCCATATAGAGTCATGTCTATGTTTAGTACAGGGTAATCCTGCCACAAAATCCATATTCACTGCTTCCCATTTCTAGAGAGGCACAGCTATATCACAAGGTCAAACCGCACAGTTTCTGATGTTCTGCTTTCTGTGTTGGCAGTTAGGACACTGGAGCTACAAATTCAGCAATTTCTCTTTTCATACCTGGCCACCTGTAGTTTTCCTTGATATCGTGATACATCTTTGTCGCGCCAAGGGTGGAGAGAATAGCGGGCGTAATGTATCTCGTTCGTAATCTGCTGGCGGAGGCTGAAACATGCGGAACACATAGATGGTCTTTACAACGCAGCACTCCATCCTCTGTTTTTGTAAATCTGGCGCTTCCCTTGCAGGATTCTGGCCTTAAGCTGGACCAGGTCAGGATCTACATATTGCCGTTCTCTTTGCCTCCACAACTAAGGACGACACGGCGGTGCTCTAACTACCGCTCTGTTGCCCTTCATCTTTATTACCTGACGGCTAAATTAATCAATAGGTGTATTTCCTGACCAACTCCCGTTGCTCGGGGTTGCAAATACCTTAAACTCCTAGTAGATTTATTGCTAAGGGCGTTTGCTGCTTCATTGCCTCTTCTTGACTAATACAACATATTCGCACTTAGAGAGCTCGACATATAATTGACGGTCATCTTGGCTTGTCTTGCCGAAGAGACCGACAGGTAATTTCCGGTATAGCTAAAACATCTGGCTTTCTGGCCACATGCTATGGCTACTTGTTGCTTGGATAGACTTGAACGACCGTCTGCACCGATCGAGAGGATCCTGACATTGATCATGATCTCTAATGATCCGGCTGCATAACTCTGAGTAACTGAATAGCTGGGTTGAATAGCCCCAACTGTGGCAGTAGTCTAACAATGCTCTAATTGTTCTACTTGAGTACTTATAGTTCATGCATAACTGCAGACTTGTGGGCATCTAACTTTGCTGGTATTCTACTTGGACAACTGTAGGAACTGGGCTTAATCAGACTAACTCCCAGGCGATCAATCTCTGGATCTTCACGGGGGTCTATCCTGGTCTTAATAAACACTGCGCTAGCGAGTACTATCAATTTCTTATGCCTTGTGCGTATCACTTGGATTTATACTGCTATTCTAGGGAATTCTCGGTCTTATAGGCTATTCTGTAAAAACCCATGGCCTTCGGCTAGGGCTCTGTATCTGAATATCTTACGAGAACCAGATGAAGTACTAGTCTATCAGCGACTGCGTGTGGACCCTTTCTTGGGGTACCCATGGGTATTCTGACTGGATGGCCGGCTGACTTGGGGTATTCCACATAGTAACTGCTACGTTGACTAAGGCCGACTCTCCCTATAAGGCTGGGAAAACGTCATGCGGCCATAACATACTTTAGTTTCGAGAGATTAAATTGTTGCTAATCTCTGAAGTATGCCTATTCGGTTCTAATTCTGGTTCTGGCACATGCACCCTAGTGTTTACTGATCTCTAGGGATGCCTTCCTGCTAATACAGGCGCCATCTGGTCAGTAGACCGTCTAACTTTATTGCCCTTATCATCTAACTACCTGATTCGGGTTACTAACTCTTGTAGACTGGAACAATTCTGGTATTGCTAATCTCTGAAGTATGCCTATTCGGTCTCTAATTCTGGTTCTGGCACATGCACTAGTGTTACTGATCTCTAGGGATGCCTTCCTGCTAATACAGGCGCCAGCTGGTCAGTAGACCGTCTAACTGTGCCCTTATCATCTAACTACCTGATTCAGGTTACTAACTCTTGTAAGCTTCTAAAGCCTAGATCTGGCAACAACATATGAGTCTGTTACTCAATAGCTGAGAGCTGAGACAGTTTCTATGGATTAATACGTAAATCACACTTAACCTGCCCCTTCTCTTCTCCTTTCTCTTTTTCTTCTCTCTCTCTTTTTTTTTCTTTTCTTTTGGCAAGGGGTCCCGCAGTGCAAACTGTATATACTCCCCAGCACTAATCAACATCTGGGTGATTGTAACGCCTATTGGCAGCTATTAACAACATATCTGTTATCTGTATCAATAACTACGTACGATACATGCCGAATTCTGTAGTGATACACAATATCTGACATGCTTTACTGAGTTCATACTGTACATGACACACCGCTTTTACGGTCTATTAATATCTCCTGCCCTTCTCTTATCATTTCCTTGGACTTCCATC
>JACEIK010017224.1:0-13093 GCA_018107945.1 Datura stramonium
CCATAAAAAGTATGTTTTTCCTGCAAAACAACGCTAATCATGTTGGTTAGCATAAATTCACACTTTCCTACAATTTACATGAGAATGTACAAACATTGTTAGATAAACAAGGCAAAAACGATGTATTTGAGTATCACTTGGGCATATAAATATGCCCCAGATCACCATCAACCCATCTTATGTATTAGAGGCTTTCGGACAAAGGCATAGTACTTAGCTTATGTAAATGCTTGGTATTTCCTGATGCTGTGTCATGGTTACGTTTCCGCAATGTTTTATGCTAAATATTCTGCTTATTTAAATGAGATTACTTGTATGCATGTGCCATGGGTTGACATGGGGTCTCTCAGGGTCCCTTGTCCTGCGTCTACGTTTCGGGTGTACGTTAGGGTCGTGACTTGTTCATTGACGACATCTTAATATACTCTCGGAGCGAGGAGGAGCATGCCACTCATTTGAGAATGGTGCTGCAAACCCTCAAGGATCGTCAACTGTATGAAAATTTTAGCAAGTGTGAATTTTTGCTAAACTCGGTAGAATTTCTAGGACATGTTGTATCAAGCGGAGGCATAAGGGTAGATTCCCAGAAGATCGAAGCGGTGAAGAATTGGCCTAGACCGATGAATCCTTCAATAATTTGGAGTTTCTTGGGCCTAGCAGGTTACTACTGGAGGTTTGTTGAGGGTTTCTCATCTATTGTGGCACCTTTGACTAAGTTGACTCAGAAAGGGGTGAAGTTCCAATGGTTGGATGCTTGTGAGAAAAGCTTCCAGGAGTTGAAGACCCGACTCACTTCAACACCATTGTTTACCTTACCCGAAGGCACTGATGGCTTTGTAGTGTATTGTGATTCTTAAAGAGTCGGACTGGGGTGGGTGTTGATGCAGCATGGGAAGGTAATAGCATATTCCTCAAGACAACTGAAGGTCCATGAAAAGAATTATCCGACCCATGATCTTGAGCTGGTCGTGGTGGTGTTTGCATTAATGGTATGGTGGCATTACTTGTATGGGGTCCACGTGGATGTATTTACGGATCACAAGAGCTTGCAATATGTGTTCACATAGAAAGATCTAAATCTTCGGTAGAGGAGGTGACTGGAATTAGTAAGGATTACGACATGAGTGTCCCCTACCACCTGGGCAAGGCTAATGTGGTTGCGGATGCACTTAGTAGGCTCTCCATGGAGAGCGTATCCCATGTAGGTAAGGGACAGAAGAAGTTGGTGAAGGATGTCCATCGACATGCAAGATTGGGAGTTAGATTGATCAACTCAGCTGATAGTAGTGTTGTTGTGCGTAATGGGTCAAAATCATCCTTGGTGGTTGATGTTAAATCCAGGCAATATGAGGATCAAATATTGATGAAGCTGAAGGAGGCGGTGTGGAGAGAGAAGGTGGAGTTCATCTCACGATAGGGAGATGGTGTACTACTATACCAGGGTCTATGTGTTTCGGTCGTCGATAATCTGAGAGTTCGGATATTGCATGAGGCACATGGTACCATATTTTCTATTCATCCAGGATCCACAAAAATGTTTCAAGATTAGCGAGAAATCTATTGGCGGGATGGTATGAAGAATGATATTGCAGAGTTCGTGGTGAAATGTCCAAATTGGCAGTAAGTAAAAATAGAACATCAAAGGCCGGGAGGCGTACTTCAGGATATTAGCATCCCTAGTTAGAAATGGGAAGAGATTAATATGGATTTTATTACAGGCCTACCTCGTACTCGCTGACACTATGACTCCATTTGGGTAGTGGTAGACAGGTTAACTAAGGATTCACACTTCCTATCGGTCAAGACCACAGAAGGAGATGATTATGCTAAGTTGTATATTTGGGAGTTGGTTCGACTTCATGGTGTGCCCGTTTCTATTATTTCAGACTGAGGTACTCAGCTTACCTCACAGTTCTGGCATTCTTTTCAAAAACGACTTGGGATACAAGTTAAGCTCTCTACAGCCTTCCATCCGCAAACAGATGGCCAGGCAGAACGAATCATTCAGACTCTCGAGGATATTTTGAGGGCATGTGTTATGGATTTGAAAGCTAGTTGGGATTACCATTTGCCCTTGATCTAGTTTGCCTCTAATAATAGTTACCACTCTAGTATTTAGATGGCCCCTTTCGAGGCTCTTTATGGGAGAAGGTGTAGATCTCTCGTCGGATGGTTTGAGGTTGGCGAGACAGCTATGATAGGTCCAGATTCGGTTCACAAGGCGATGGTGAAGGTTCAATTGATAAGGGACCGATTGAAAACCGCTCAGAGTCATCAGAAATCATATGCTGATGTGAGGAGGAGGGATTTGGATTTTTATGTGGACGACTAGGTATTTCTAAAGGTATATCCCATGAAGGGAGTAATGCGGTTCAGGAAGAATGGAAAACTCAGTCCCCACTACGTTAGTCCTTACCAGGTTATGAGGAGAGTTGTTAAGGTGGTGTATGAGTTTGACTTTCCTTCAGAATTGGCTTCAGTTCATCCCGTGTTTCATGTATCGCTCTTGAAAAAGTTCTTGGGTCATCCAGAATTAGTAGTCCCAGTAGACAGCGTTTGTGTAAGGGATAGCCTCAGCTATGAGGAAATTCCGGTGAAAATCTTGTATCATCAAGTTCAGAGGCTGAGGAACAAAGAAGTAGCTTCAGTTAAAGTATTATGGAGAAATCAACATGTTAAGGGAGCTACGTGGGAAGATGAAGCATATATGATAGCTAAATACCCTCATTTGTTCCCTACCAACTCAGTTTCAGTTTGAGGTATCAGTTTTTCTCTAAACCTTTAATCAGCTTTTCCTATTCAGTTCATGTGTACAAGTTTGTTCTATGATATGATATATTTATGTGATGTCTGAATTCAGTTTAGCTATGTAGTTCCTTTCGGAGGTAGCAATTCCATCAGTTTTCGGCTTAAATGACCGGTAATTGTATATTGTGATGACTTATTTCTGAGTTTTTTGCGTGTTTCCAACATTCGAGGATGAATGTCCCCAAGGCGGAGATATTTTTATACCCCGGGAACCCAAGGATCAGACCCAGAAGTAAAAATGGAGAAAAACTGAAAATTCGCACCAGGTCACAGAGCGACTCGTGTGGTTGGTCGTGAGGTGACTCGTGGTCGGCTTGGTTTTGCAAGTCCTGAGTGAGGAGGCCACGGGCCTTACCACGAGTCGTGGTCAGACCTCACGACTCGTGAGGTCACTCGTGGTCTACCTTGGATTTTTGGCCAGTCGAGATGGGCAATGCAGGCCACAAAAGGTGACCACGAGTCTTGGTCTGACCTCACGACTCGTGAAGTCACCCGTGGGATCCCCTTGGATGTTTGGGCAGTGGACTCAATGAATCAAGGCAACGAGTCGTGCCCTGTGGCAACGACCCATGAAGTCCCTTGTGGGGGCTGGAGACCAGAAATTTCCTGCGTTTTAATTAGGGTTTTTTTGTAATCTCCTAAATCCCTAAGGCCTAAACTACGTCGTTTTGAATATTTTTCTGAGTAAGATAAGATGGGTTAAGCCCCTTATGCATGCTCATTCTTATGCAAAAGCTTAGAGAGGTTTTTGGGAGATTCAAGGCCTTCTTCCCCATATTTTCATCAATTTCTTTGTGGGTGTTGAAGGAACTTTTAGTCCCTCCATTCCCATGTATGTAGGGTTTTAAAATGGGTAGAATTCTTCCCGACCCATGCCCAATTTTGATTTAAATCATGTATACTCCTATCCAAGTCTATGGGGTTTTACTCAAATGCATGAACATGTGATTTCTCTTTATGGTTCTTATTTGATTGAGTTTTTAATAATCAAATTATGAATGATGGGCAGGTTCTATTATTATTTTCTTCAAATCATGTTTCAATCTTTTGAATCTAAAAATGTCCATTTGATAAAAGTTCATGGAAGTTATGATTTATGATGACTAGTCTATAATTTGAGTTTATTGATGATAGAAAAGCATGATTTTCAAGTTATCCACGTTTATGAGCATGTTTTGGAAGAATTGAATATGATGAAGTATGGGGCAATGCCCGTATGTTGAAGAATGAATTACGATTTATGAAACAAAATTACATGATTTATCGATTTATGATGTTGGCCGATGAAAAGGGCTTTGATTCTTGGATTAGCATGTTTAAAAGGGGATCAATGATGATAAATGTTATATTTTAGCCAATGAATCCTAACGCATGATGTTATTCATTTATCTATGAGCCTATATGCATGTTTTTGTGAGCTGTGTCTAGCACCAAGCAGCCCGACATTCAAAGGACTACGTCGGTGTCTCATAACCATGTTCTGCCGTGGGTTTGTAAATGATATGAGGTATTGATAATGATCCCCTCAAATGTGATATCACGCCTTATGCACCGCCCTCGCCTGGAAAGCTAGGGTCGGCTATTCCCACTTGAGCAAGACAGTGGGGCATCATGAAAAGCTATACCATGATGGTGTCGGTTATGTCAAGTCCTCCAATTGTTCTGAATGTTTTATGCATTGTTATGTTTATGTTATTGGCACAAGATATATTTTGATAAAGTTACTTATAATTATGATAATGAATGATTATGAATGATTTGAAAGTCTTGAGCGCTATGTTTTATCACGAAGATTTTGATGCAAGCATGATGTCCTTCTCCTATGTCTATTTATGAGTTTACTTTACTTGTATAATTTCCGCTTTACTTACCTTGCATACTCGATACATTCCACGTATTGACTACATACCTTCTACGCTATATCGTTTCATGATACAGGGTCTGGATCTCAGGCTCAGCCTCATCCTTAGTCCATCTCAGCTTACGCTATCAACTTGTTGGTGAGTCCTCATGTTCCGAGGGCCGTTTGATAAACTTTCCTGTTGATTATGTTTTAGTATAGCTCAGTTTACTTGTGGATGTTTTCCCATCAACCCATCTTATGTATTAGAGCCTTTCGGACAAAGGCGTAGTACTCAGCTTATGTAAATGTTTGGTATTTTCTAATGCTATGTCATGGTTACATTTCCGCGATGTTTTATGCTAAATATTCCGCTTATTTAAATGAGATAGTTGTATACGTGTGCCATGGGTTGCTTTGGGGTCTCTCGTTGTCCCTTGTCCCATTTCTACGATCCGGGTGAACGTTTGGGTCGTGACAGTTGTTCCACCAGTAATTATTTGTAAATCACGGTACATCTTAGTAGCACCTAGGTGGATAGAATATCTCGAACTATGTGCTTTAGCCAGTATCTACTATCTCAAATCACCAACATCCAGTACGTACAATCTACCCTGGTAACGGAGTACACCATCTCCCAATTGGGATAAAGCCTCCACTTCCTTTCTGAGAACCGCCTCCTTCAGTTTAAGTAGTATGGGATCTTCATCCTGCATTGACTTAACTTCAATTACCAACGAGGAATCTAATTCACTCTGCACCACTACTCCTCCCTCAGCTGTATCAACCAACTGTACTCCCAACCGAGCTAATCTATGGATATCCTTTGCCAGTTCCCTTTTACCCTCTTCAACATGAGCCATGCTCCCCATAGACACTCTATTTAGGCCATCAGCCACCACATTGGCTTTGCTCGGATGATATAGCACGCTTATGTCATAGTCGTTCAGTAGCTCCAACCATCTTCTCTGATGAAGATTAAGATCTTTCTGACTGAACACATACTGAAGGCTCTTATGGTCGATGAAAACATCCATGTGAGCCCGTAAAGGTAGTGCCTCAATATTTTTAATGCAAACACCACCACTGCGAACTCTAATTCATGAGTTCGATAGTTCTTCTCATGAACCTTGAGCTATCTGGAGGAGTAGGCTATCACCTTACCTCTCTGCATCGGAACACAACCAAGTCAAACTAAGAAAGCATCACAATATACCACGAACCCATTTGTTCCTTCTGGTAAGGTCAATACTAGAGCGGTAGTGAGTCGAGTTTTTTATTCCTTAAAACTCTTCTCACACACATCTGACCACTGAAATTTCACCTTTTTCTGAGTCGGCCTAGTTAGAAGGGATGCTATAGAGGAAAAACCTTCCACAAAACATCGATAATAACTTGTCATACCTAAGAAACTTCTGATTTCGGTTCAGGAGGTAGGTTTAGGCAAGTCTTTTAGTGCTACTATCTTTGAGGATCTACCCCAATATCCTTACCCGAGACCACGTGACCAAGGAAAGTCAAGGACTTCAACCAAAATTCACATTTGAGAAACTTGGTGAACAACTGGCGGTCTCTGAGTGTTTGAAGCGCCATCATCAGGTGATTAGCGCGTTCTTCCTCATTTCTGGAGTATACCAGAATGTCGTTGATAAATACATTAAATCCGGTCTTGTTGGTCCCACTTCTTTTTACTAGAAAACACTAAACTTGGCAACGGGGGTCACCACGACTTGTTGGATGAACCAACGAGTCATTGGTTCCTCTCATGGCCACTGTACAAGGAAACTTGGAGGGTCTAACAAAAAAGGGTAACACAAAGACTCGTTGGTGGACCAAACGGGTTGTTGTGTCTAGTCATTAGGTTGATTAGAAGGATTTCTAAAAAATGTCTAAGTTGACACAACAGGTGGTGACCATGACTCGTTGTGGGAAACAACGCGTCGTTGTTTTCACTCGTCGTCACTGGAAGGGGGATTTCTGAGTTTTACCCAACAAATCTCACAACGGGTTGCTATTTCTACAAGATGACTCATTGTCACAAAGGGTCATTCCTTGTCTCATGGGTTCCCAAGAGACCACACCCTGATGACCATGACTGACACAATGAGTCATTGGAGCTGACCACGACTCGTTGTCTCAGTGGTTCTGAGGCATTTTTTTCTATTTTTCTTCTAATTTTTTCCTATAGGGTCTGGGTATGTCTAGGAAAGTTTTGGGGTGTTACACGATAGCTCTAGTTGACCCGGCCTCATCAACATCCAGAGCATCATCATCATAGAACCGACCTCTATAGCCCCTTCCATGGCAGCCAACATTCACTTCCTCATCACGAGCATCCTCGACTTCCTGAAGTGCAGCTGGTTGAGCTAACTCATCTTGCCGAGCTTCTTCAGCCATACGGGCCTTTCTCTGCTCAACATTTTCCATCCTGCGTTGTGTTTGCTCTAACTCAAGATCCAGAAGAATCAGGGGGTTTTCACTTAGTCAAGTACTTTGCATCCACAAAGTGACAACCTGTAGGTGTCAAAAACAAAAGAAAATGTAAATGAGGAAAATAACGACTAAAAGTAAAAAACAAGCAATTACTCTAATCTTAAGTTGTATTCCTCGGTGACAGCACCACTTTTTAGTAACGCTCAAACTTACACTCCTGTAGAAGTATGATGCGGAAATTGTCAACAAAGAACCCAACTTGTTGGGGTCGATCCCACAGGGAATAAGGTTACGATATAGAATAACGCTAGTATTAAACTTTTAAGTCTGTTATTTCAAAAAGGTGGGTTTTATAAAAGCAAAAATATAACAATGTTTAGATTTTGTTGTTGATAATCAAATTAATGCAAATAACTAGGAAAGTGTTCCCCACGGATATATAACTACTTCAGGTATGACACTTGTGATCTTTCCCAATGCTTACTTCTAGAACTGATAACTAGGGTTTGTCCAAACGACTAGTTCATTCCTATTGGATAACTATACTCCATTACCGAGTTAGGTCTCATGAGTGATTTCACTTCAACTGTTACCAATTTGTTCTAAATTAACTATCCTGCGACCGCAGCTCAAGACATTCAATGACCTGTAAAGATCAAAGCTTTGATGTGATTCTCTTTTCCCAATCTCTACTTCTCTAGGTTCAAGAAAGTAAGGAATTCAGGCAAGTTCTAACGTTGCACATCGTTAAGAAACACTAAAGACGAAGAGAACACAATACAAGCATTATGATTGGTTAGAATCACTATGTGAAAACTCCAGTTTGTTAATGCACCATGCTTCCCACAACCCTAGTTGTGGAGATTTTATCCTCTAATGATTGTAGGAGAATTATAAGCATTCATGGACAAAAATATAATTTAGAACTTATGAAGATGATTGGAAGAAAACCCACTTGATTATTGCAAAAATTAATGATGAACAATTCAAGAACAATAGAATAATAAAAGCAAGAAATCTCCCAAAAGTTTCTCTCAATAATCCCAAAAGTCAAAACCTCTCTAAACAATTGTATTATGTTCTCCTCTTTACAAAAATCACCTAGAAAAGTATTTATATAAATAATTAGAAATGTTTTCTAAATTGAAAAGGAACCTACTTAAACTGCCACTTACATCACATATGACCCGTACAATGATTGTACGGGTTGTACCTTTATTCGTATCTTGGCTAGCTCTTTTGATTTTCACTAAGTGTTGGAAACTTGTATGACTCGTACCATAAACCTATGAGTCGTACTATCTTGTTGTGATTTGAGCCTGAAACTTTTGGCATCCTCTGATTATTTCCACGAGTGACTTGGTATAGCTCGTACCTTCATCTTACGACTCGTGACTTCTGGTCGTACCTTGAGTTCCACCTTTGGTCAATTATTCTGCAGTTCACCATGGCTTGTTGGTATGGGCATAGGTAGATAACATGACTCATAGTTGCTACTCATACCAAGAGACTGATTTAGTGCAATTTCTTCTAACTTTATCACGACTGCCTTGGTACGGCTCGTACCAAGAGTCGTACTTTAACTCCTTAGTTCAGCACATCTTTTGAATTTTTTCACGATTGTTAGTACAGCTTGTACTAGGATGGTACGGATCATACTGTGATCAGTGATAACACTCAAACTACACTCCTCATTTATAAAGAATGTAAGTGATCATTTTATCAAAATAAATAACTCGACGAGTGTCGGGGTTGAATCCCACAAGGACTAGTGAATGATATGCAAAAGAGTCGTTTAGTGAGTTGAAGTGATTCACTCCAAGCAATGAAAATGTAAATGTAAATTTTGGGTAAAGTAAAGGCAAAAATATTGTGGATTCTAAAATCAGCTAGTCAAGAGAGCAAAAAAACTAAAATTGAGAAACAAAAATGTGCTAAGGCTAGAGGTGTGTTGTAGATGAGATATCAATCAAATTGGGATTTGCTAGATATTCAAATTATTACTAATATGTACAAATAACCTTGGAAAAATATGGAGCCCGGTGTTCTTCAACCAATTAAACTCCTTATCCTTGAGTTCTCTCGAATCTCAAGTCATAATTTAACTATTTCAACATGGTTTTGTTAGGGGCTGAGCTATTTCTAGCCATCAACCTCTTAAGGGATTATGGTTATGGGTTTTGGCTATTTCTAGCCCAACCCTACGTAATCAAATCACATCTACTATTAAATTCTCCTCAGTTACTCAGTTCTTCTTTTTCAAGCTAAAACCAAGTACGAAAAACGTACCCATATTTTCAACTATGAGCAATCAACTTTAATTTGAGAAGAATTCAATACATTTACACTAATTAAGTAACAAAAAGACAAATCTACTAATACCCAATCAAATTAAACACCCATCATCACACACCTCTAGCTATAGATTTAGCTACTCATAATTGAGAAACACAAGAGCATATTACATATTAAACTCTATAATTTCATCAGTAGGAGTAAGAAAAACCAAACTCACAATATTTCTACAATAATAGTTATACCTTGATGAAGAAGAAGATGAAGATAAAAAGATATATTCTAATATTTCTTTCTCTCCAATGGAGTTCTTCACTATGAAAAAGTAAGAAAATATTCAATGATATATTCAGAGTACTTTCTTCTAGAATATATACAAAAATAGGGAAAATATTCTCCTCTTTTTCAGGCTTTGATGATTTTTCCCTGTTCAAGCGTGTCGTGACTTGTGATAGAATCGACTGTTCGTCGGTTGTTATCCTCAGTCACCGGTCATTTTCTTCTGCCATCAAGTGAAGTTTTAGGGCCTTCCGGTGGTGCTTTCGGCGGTTCGGCGGTTCGGCGGTTGACATCCGCGAGCCAGCAATTAATTTCATCATTGGTCTAGCCATTCCTAGAACCTATTTGTGATGGAACTAGTGGATCGTTGGTTGCTGTCTGCAGACTGCCAATTGTAGTTCCTCCTTAAGCTAGTAGTTGCCTGCGGTTGACCGTCATTTTGTCGATGTCCTCCGATGGAGTGACTGTTTTCATTTGAATTACATCCTTTTTCTCTAAGTCATGCTCCTTTTATTCAAATCAAATAGCTGCACATAAAAAGGACAAAAGGGTATAAAATCCAACCAAAAGACTTGAATACTAAGCTAAAGCTCATGCTTAAGAGCCCAATGAGTTGGTAAATTACCAACTCATCAAACCCCAAAATTTGAACCATTACTTGTCCTCAAGTAATGCTATTCTTATCAGTTGAGCAAAAGGAATGGCATGCCTCTCCATAAGTGTCTATGCATCAATGATCACTTAATCTATGAAAACCCCAAAATACTCACCAACTCACAAAAAAAGAGAAGCAATTTCCCCAAAAAAATTATGCGGAGAAGTTTCAAGAGGAAACCACAATTCAAAGGCATGATTCACAACTGCTTTCATTTTGTAATACAAGGTCATAGCTTATCCAACTAAATACACATAGTGTTACACCCCGTAAGTTTCTAGCATGTAGTTTTCCTATTCACATGTTGGTGGGAAGTTTTAAAATGCCATACATGCGAGGAAAGGGTGCGGGGAAAGGCTGAACTAGTGCCAAGTTGGAATTTCACAAGAGGAGGCCGAACCGCGCTGCCCAGAGGGGCAAAGTGGCACGGAGCTAGGACCTCCGCATTATCCAATGTGGCACGGAGCCAAAACGGCGCATTGGCAAACCTGCCACGTCGCTATGTATTTTGCTGCAAGTATATATAGGCCTCACCCTTTAACTTTATGTCATTTTCTATATATTTCACGACCAGAACAGGGAGAAGGACGAAGGGTTTATATAATTTTCGTCCGATTACACCATCAAACGCCGTCCAAATTCAAATTAACTTCGGGTATCGAAGTATAAGGCTGCAGGGAGCATTTCTACGGAGTTAGTTTCAAAACGGCGCATTGGCAAACCTGCCACGTCGCTATGTATTTTGTCAGTAAGTATATATAGGCCTCACCCTTAACTTTATGTCATTTTCTATATATTTCACGACCAGAACAGGAGAAGGAGGAAGGGTTTATATAATTTTCGTCCGATTACACCATCAAACGCCGTCCAAATTCAAATTAACTTCGGGTATCGAAGTATAAGGCTGCAGGGAGCATTTCTACTGAGTTAGTTTCGTGTGAAATTCGCCCGAGAATTGTCCGTCCCGTCGAGCCAAAGCTGCTGGAATTTCTCCAAACTAGTGTCAATACAATCCTAGACTTAAAGTAAGTATTTCTCTCTAGATTCCTGAGAAAGTACAAGTTTTTGATCGTTCTTTGATAAGTTGAAGAATAGTCGCGGATATATATAAAGTTATGGTTATCTTTAAATTTAGTAATGAAGACAGCTCTATTTTCCATTAATGTGATTATAGCTAAAGAACAGTTGAATACCAGCCAAACCTCGCAAGTTAATTGGTAAATGGCGAACAAGGGCATGTAAAGCTTAACTCGGCAAGTATCCTAGTCGTATAGTAACGACTTGTGTTTCTCGAATAGAAATAATGATTTCGTACGCTGCGGAAGGTTTCTACCATTAGATTATAATTCGATAAGTTGTCATTGAATGGTTATTGATATACGTGTATAAATATCAGATATGTTGCGATTAGCATCTAATAGGGATTACAGTTACATAAATTTTGGTTAGCTGTTAGAAACTCTTTTATTCTCAGCTTTTTGAGATGGTAGACTTGTATGTTAGTTGCCGTGCCTTGACTTCAGAGGCTTGTAAGAGTTAGTAGCCTAATTAGTTGGTTAAACAATATGGGCGCGTGCTTAGGCGGTTTGATGACCAGTTGTCTGCACAGCGTGAAAGCACCCTTAAAGGTCATTAACGTTATCGCACATTCCAGCTGGAACCAGAAATAGAGAAAGAATATGTATATTCCAGTTAGCGACACCAGTGGTTCTCAGTTGGTATTGAGTGATCGTACGTCGTCCCTTTAGCCTTATGAGTGATTGTCAGTCTTAGTCGACTTAACAGTTATCATGTAGGACACCCAGCAAGCCAGTTTATTCCAAGTCAGATAAAACCCGTGTTCTGCCGAGGGGTCCATATTAGTAACCAGTGACGGGCCAGTACCTCTAGCCGGCTCGTAAAGCATTCGTGCAATGTGAGTCCTGCAGAGAGGGCCGCCATATAAATGCCCATAAGACAGAGAATTTCCCAGAACAGCAATATAGATCCGAGTGGATTCAAACAAGGCCTAAGGAGTCAGTAGAACTCTGCTAGTATAGTGTTTAATGCTAAGGAGCCGGGGTAAGCCCTGCGAGAACTCAGGACCGATCGCCTAGAAGAAAATTCCACCAAGCCCAGCTCTATAGTTTTTTAATTAGAATAATAAAGTAGTTAGTTATCCGCAACTCCACAGTTATGCATGAGCTATAGTTGTCCGAGTAGGACATTAAGAATATTGTTAGACTACTTAAGACCTCACTCTATTCAGCCCAAATTATTAGAGATCATCACTACTGATCCTCTGATCAAATACGTGCACATGGTGTGCCTGTAGACAGTCATACAGATTATCCCAGAGGCGAGTAGCATTAGCATGAGGCCCAGAAGGCCAGATACGCTCTCTCTATATAGATAGATTTATTTGTCAGTTTTTCAAGTATAGTAATCCAGTATGACCCTCAGTAAAGTGTGTCAGGAGTATGTGATTGTGTGTAGTTATTGTTATCAGTTGAGACTTGTATTTGCATTGTTTGGGCTGGATTACCTGTATAGCTTCCGTGACCTCCCCAGGGTTAATAGTAGTGTCAACTCATCTGCCAGAGGGCGAGGATACGTCGCTCTACGGAGCGGCATGCCGTCCACAAGGGACGAACATGGTGAGCTAGCTCCTCATATTTTGCCGTGGTTGGCCTATAAACACCCCCGCCGAGCGCTTGCGCCTGGGGTGTAGATTTGAAGAGTCCTCCGGACTCAGGCACAACTATAGTCAAGGGCTCAGCGGGCCCAAGCTGCATACCCAGGGG
>JACEIK010017225.1:0-13091 GCA_018107945.1 Datura stramonium
AGGCTCTACCCGAACATCCTGAACTCTGACTAGGTGGTAAATACATCCCTTAGCTATCAACTTCCTCGCCTGAAGGTAGGAAATAAACCTACATTTTGGCGTAACTGTGCTGCCCTTCCACTCTCGTACTGCCTCCCCTGGAAAGTGGAATCGGACCGTCTTGGTCCAACATTCTACGTTGGCATAGCATCAATCCATACCCATAATGGCATCGAAATCAATCATCTCTAGTTCTACCAGATCTACTGTAGTTGGACGATCAGCAACCTCTACTGTACACCCTCAATAAATCCTATTAGCTATAATGGAGTCACCGACGGGTGTAGATACTAAAAGGGGCTGCTGTAGCAATTCTGGTGCAACATTGAACTTTCGAGCCACAAATGGGGTAACGTAGGACAAAGTAGACCCTGGATCAATCAATACATAAACAAGGTATGAGAAAATAGTCATCATACCTGTTACCACATTTGGGGATGCCTCTGAGTCCTGTCTCCCTGGTAAAGCTTGGGTACGGCTTGGGCCCGTACCTGAACTAGAGGCTCCTGATCTACCTCGACCTCTTCCTGCTGAACCTGAGGGCCTACGCCCTGCCGAGGCTGCTGGAGCTCGCGGCCCTGTGGATGCCCTGTCTTGGTTATCTCGGCTACCTTGTCCCCTGGCCGGACAATCTTGCATCCTATGACCTTCCTTCCCACATATGTAACACCCTGTGGAGCCATATCTGCAAGCTCCAAGGTGGAGTCGATTGCAAACAAGGCAGGGTGGGAATGTGTATCTACTCTGCTCTACCCTCCTTTGATGAGGAGAATCCACTGTCCGGAAACTTCTACCAGACTCTGACTGACCCCCACGGATAAATCTACCTCTCTGCTGTAGTGATGAAGGCGGGGGTCTAGGTTGTCTATCAAAAACCCGTGGCCTATCAGAAAACTGTGGCCTATCATAAAACCGTGGCCTAGGCCCTCTCTGAATCTCCCCTTGAATCTCATCAGATCTATATCTGCAACGCTGCTCCTGATTTGTCTGTCTATTACCCTGCTGCCGCTGTCTAAGACCCTCAATAGTCTGGGCGAAGGCCTGCACCCGAGCAATGTCCATATCTTCGCTCAACGTAGCTGTCATACATGTCTCAATATATTCTGGGTTCAGACCCATAATGAATCGGTGAACCCTCGATGGCATGGTATCCATGAAAGCTGAAGCATAACGGGCTAAGGAATCAAACTTGTAGGGCATATTCACGTACACTCCTTGTCCCCTGCTCCCGATGCAAGAACTGGTCCATCCGGGCCTGTCTGATCTCCCGTGGCAAATAGTGGTCTAGGAAGGCCTCTTAAAAGCTGGACCAGGTTGGAGGGGAAACATCCCTCCCTCGAGACCTTTCCCAGCTCTCGTACCACAACACAACAATGTCTCGCAACCGGAATACTGCCATCTCAACTGATTCTTTAGGTGTTACATGCATGACCCGGAAGATTCTCTGCATCTGGTCTAGGAAATCCTGGGGGTCCTCTGCCTGATCTGCCCCTGTGAACTGTTGGGACCTAATGCCAAAAATTCCCTGACCCTCGAACTGCCAGATCCACCTGATGGCTCTACTATTACGGGTGGCACTGACTGGCATTGAGTAGCCATCATTTGTGCCAGTATAACTACAACACTGCGAACTTCCTAGTCAGATGGTGTAGGTACAGGAGCTATCGGAGGCGGTGTCGTTCCGAATGGCTCCTGGTGAGGTAGGGACTGCTGAGAAGGCCCGTAAAGGCTTCCTAGCCTCAAGAATCAATTCTCAATCTTAACAAACTCATGCAAATTAACCGATTAAGAAATCCAAAATGAATTTTATCTTTCATTAAACATGTGCCCTCACAACAAAAGAGATACCATTTTTACTCAGATGTTTTCAAAGTATAACATGTAAGGGTATATGAATACAATTACGCTCACTCTCAGAAAGAATTCACATGCATCTTTTATTGACCCATGTAGTGTATTACTTCGCTAATTTAGGAATGTTTGAACGTAAGATCATGTAGGACTTATGGGGTTGTAATGTAAGCCAAGGGCGGGTAGGTGCTATTATGGCCAGTAATAGTGACTATCTTCCTAAGTGCTTCTAATACATCACACCTTCCATTAAGAATTTCCATCCTCTTACTTCACCTTTATTCTTTTTTTGTTTCCCCATTTCATTAGGTACACTCAAGCTGTTAGAAAGGAGTACTTGAGCAATTTTCCTAAATTTTCTTTTTCGCACTTTTCTTCTTTTACTCCCTACTAACTCTTATTCATTTTTAAACAAGTGCATCTCTAGTCTTCTCTTCAACTCCCACAACTACTATTTTCCTTTTCTTTAACTTCTCACTCCTTAACTTGTTTTGCAATTTCACATACGCGCTTAGGAGTTTTGGATCAAATTCAAGGAGAATGAAAAGAAAGGATTAAGCTCATTTTATTGCTAGCAAAGAATAGGCTAAAGGCTCAATGGGGATAACTAGGACCATACATTCGAGGTAAGTAACGCGAGGGATAAAAGTTAGGCTCCTTCAAAGAAATTCCTAAATCATCTCCTAAAATCTTCATCCTTCATTTTGCTTTGTGTACACACCAGGAAAGTTCTAGAAACTACAAAATAGCATGGAAAGTTCAAAAACCTTACACACACAACACATGCTAAATTCAAGACAAATTTAGAAGACTCTTACCTCAGCTTATCACAAGAATGCAAAATTCAACTTTAAACACATCGAGTCACTTCCAAGAGCTTAGGTGTCTCAAACAGATTTATACAACTGCTCATATGCTATAAAATATACAACACTTGCATCTTACAATCATACATAACACATAACAAAAACATCAAGCCATCAGTCAACTACGGGTTCCAAAATAAAAACCAATTGACTAATATTCCCTCAAGACGGTCGTCATATATCCATCGTCGGGAACAATCACTAACTATGACTAAGACAGCTATGTCCCTGTTAACCACGAGTCACATCATGACTCGTGGTCACTCATCACGACCCACCTCAAGAGTCGTCCTGCAACCTGATGCGAATTTTTAGTTTTTCTCCGTTTTGACTCTCGGGTCTGATCCTTGGGTCCCTGGGGTATAACAATATTTCCCCCTTGGGAACATTCATCCTCGAATGTTGGAAACATGTAGAAAACTCAGAAACAAGAAATCATCATATGCAATTACTGATCATTTAATCTAAAAACTGACGGATTGCCTACCTCCGATATGCATTACATAATTGAACTGCATTCAGACATCTCATACATTTACCACATCATAAAACAAACTTGTACGCATGAACGGAACATGAAAACTAATTAGAGGTTTAGGGCAAAAACTAATACCTCAAACTGAAACTAAGTCGGTAGGGAACAGGTGTGGGTATCTAGCCATCATATCTGCTTCGGCTTCCAACATGCTGATTTCTCCATAATACTTTAACTGAAGCTACTTTGTTCCTCAGCCTCCGAACTTGACGATCCAAGATTTCCACTGAAATTTCTTCAGAGCTGAGGCTATCCTTTACACCAACACTGTCCACCAGGACTATTAAAGCTGGATTGCCCAAGCACTTTTTCAAAAGTGACACATGTAAAATAGGATGAACTGAAGATAACTTCGAGGGCAAGTCCAACTCATACGCCACCTTACCAACTCTCCTCACAACCCGGTAGGGGCCAACATAGCGGGGACTGAGTTTCCCCTTCTTCCCAAACCCTATGACTCCCTTCATGGGAGATACCTTTAGAAAGACCCAATCGTCCACCTCAAACTCGAAATCTCTTCTCCTCACATCGGCATATGATTTCTAACGACTCTGAGCGATTTTCAATCGGTCCCTTATCAACTGAACCTTCACCATCGCCTTGTGAACAGAATCTGTCCCTACCATAGCTTCTTCACCAACCTCAAACCATCCGATGGTATATCTACACCTTCGCCCGTAAAGAGACTCGAATGGTTCCATTTGGATACTGGAGTGATAACTTTTATTATAAACAAACTCGATTAAGAGAAAATGATCATCCAACCTACCTATAAAATCCATAACACATGCCCTCAACATGTCCTCAAGAGTCTGGATTGTCCGTTCAGCCTGGCCATCCATTTGCGGATGGAATGCGGTGCTGAGCTTAACCTGAGTCCCAAGTCCGTTCTGAAAAGACCGCCAAAACTGAGAAGTAAATTGAGTACCTCAGTCTGAAAAAATAGACAAGGGCACTCCATGAAGTCGAACCAACTCCTTAATATACAATTTAGCATAATCATCTGCTGAATTCGTGGTTTTGATTCATAAGAAGTGTTCAACCTTGGTTAACCTGTCGACCACCACCCAAATGGAGTCGTATTGCCAGTAAGTATGAGGTAGACCTGTAAAGAAATCCATATTTATCTCTTCCCATTTCCAAGTGGGGATGATGATATCCTGAAGTACGCCTCCTGGCCTTTGAAGCTCGACTTTCACTTGCTGACAGTTGGGACATCTGGCTACGAATTCTGCAATATCCTTCTTCATACCATCCCACCAATAGATTTCTCTAAATTCTTGATATATCTTCGTGGATCATGGATGGATAGAATATCGGGTACCATGTGCCTCATGTAATATAAGAACTCTAAAATCATCAACATCTGGGATGCATAGACGACCCTAGTATCGTAGAAAACCATCTCGCCCTTAGGAGAAAACCTCTACCTTTTGACTTCGCACCGCCTCCTTCAGCTTCCTAAAAAAAATCCACATCTTGCATGGATTTAACATCAACCACCAAGGACGATTCTGACCTATTATGCACAACAACGCCGCCATCGGTCGAGTCGATCAATCTAACCCCCAACCTTGCATGTCGATGGATCTCTCTCACCAACTCCGTCTTTCCCTCATCCACGTGGGACACACTCTCCATAGAGAGCCTACTAAGTGCATCCACAACCACATTAGCCTTTCCCGGGTGGTAAAGGACACATGTCGTAGTCCTTTAATAACTCCAACCACCTCATTTGCCGAAGATTGAGATCTTTTGCGTGAACACATAATCCAAGCTCTTGTGATTTGTGAATACATCCACGTGGACCACATACAAGTAATTCCGCCATATCTTAAATGTAAACACCACCGCGTCCAACTCAAGATCATGGGTCGGGTAATTCTTTTCGTGAACCTTCAACTGTCGAGAGGCATATGCTATTACTTTCCCATGCTGCATCAACACACATCTCAGTACGACTCTCGAAGCATCACAATACACTTCAAAGCCATCATTACCCTTGGGTAGAGTCAACACTGGTGCTGAAGTGAGTCGGGTCTTCAACTCTTGGAAGCTTTTCTCACAAACATCCGACCATTTGAATTTCAGTTTTCTTTAGTCAACTTTGTTAAAGGTGTCGCAATAGATGAGAACCCCTCAAAAAACCTCTGGTAGTATCCAGCTAAACCCATGAAACTCCGAATTATCGAAGGGTTCACCGGCCTGGGCCAATTCTTCACTGCTTCAAGTTTCTGCGAATCCACCTTTATGCCTTTGCTTGACGCCATATGACCCAAAAATGCCACTGAGTCCAATCAAAATTCACACTTACTAAACTTTGTATATAGCTGACGATCCTTGAGGGTCTGAAGTACTACTCTCAGTTGAGTGGCATGCTCCTCCTCTCTTCTTAAGTATATCAAGATGTCATCGATGAACACGATCACGAACATATCCATATATGGCTTGAACACCCTATTCATCATGTCCATAAAAGCTGCAGGAGCATTTGTTAGTCCAAAATATATAACCACTAACTCATATGGCCATACCGTGTGCTGAAGGTTGTCTTTGGAATATCACTCTCCGTAACTCGGAGTTGATGGTACCCGGACCTGAGCTATATCTTCGAGAAACTTTTGGCACCCTGAAGCTAGTCAAACAAATCATCAATCCTATGTAAGGGGTACCTGTTCTTGACAGTGACCTTATTCAATTGCCGATAGTCAATGCACATATGAAGGGAACCATCCTTCTTCCGAAAAAATAGAATGGTGCACCCAATGGAGAGTTGCTCAGTCTAATGAAGCCCTTATCCGACAAATCCTTTAACTGATCCTTCAATTCATTTAGCTCGGCTGGAGCCATCCTGTAGGGTGGAATATGGATAGACTGCATATCGGGTAAGAGATTAATGACAAAGTCAATTTCCCTCTCAGGAGGAACACCTGACAAATCATTGGGAAAAACATCTGGATACTCATACACCACCAGAATTGATTGGATAGTCGGGGTTTTAGACTCAACATACTTAACCCTAACTAGATGATACATGCAGCCCTTAGAAATCATCTTCCTGGCCTTAAGATAGGAAATAAATTGACCTGCTGGTACCGCCGAACTGCCCTTCTACTCCAAAACTGACTCACCTAAAAAATTAAATTCCACCCTACGGGTCCTACAATTAATCGAAACATAACATGCAAACGACCAATCCATGCCAAGAATAACATCAAAGTCAGTCATGGCTAACTCTACAAGGTCTTTGGAGATAATCTTATGCAACACAGTGACCGAGCATTCTCTATTTACTCATCTAGCTATGACCGAATCACCAATAGGGGTTGAAACTGAAAATGGTTCTAACAAGGTCTCGGGACTAACTCCAAGGCTACTAGAAATGTATGGAGTCACGAAAGACAAGGTAGCTCCACAATCTAGCAAGGAATAAACATTAATATGAAAGACACACAACATACCAGTTACCATGTCTGGTGAAGTCTCCTGCTCCTGGCGCGAGGAAAGGCCATATAATCGGTTTTGGCGCTATCCGCCACCTCCACTAGTCGATGCTCCTTGCGGAGTGGATCGGGCTGGAGTTGCTGCTGTCCTTGTGGCCTGCGCACGAACCCTATCATCACCCTGTCTAGAATATGAGCACACTCGGCATATGTGGCCTGACCTACCACACTCATAACAAACATCTGAACCGAGTAAGCACTCCCCGGCATGACTCTTGTCGCACTTCCTGCAGGCTTGACAGGTATACTCTAACTGGGTGCCCCCCTAATCCCTCGACCCTGAAGCCCTGCTCATCTAATCACCCTTGGGTCTGGATGGAACACTAGCTGATGATGGTGCTGGAGATAGTGATCTCTGCTAAAACTGTGGATGGTAGCCATCGCCAGACCTCTGATGTAAAATCCCATGGCTATCCGTCCAAGCCCTCTTTACCTCTCTCTCCCTCGCATGAGTCGCCTCCATCTATGAGGCGTACAACACTATGTGAGGAAAGTCCATATCCTGGTGAAGAATGACAGTCCTACAATCCTTGTCTAAATAACTAGCCACACATGAAGGAATCAGCTCACCTGCGCCCTCTGATCCATCACTAACTCTAGCGCGTACTTTGACAAATGAGTGAACTCAATCAAATACTCCAACACTGTCATCCTTCCTCTCTTGATGTTCACAAACTCAGCTGCTTTCAACTCCCTCATCACTCGAGGGAAGAACCTATCGAGAAAGGCCATGTGGAACTCATCCCAGCTGATAGGGCCCGCCCCCACTGCACTGTTGTCCTTCCATTGCTTGTACCAAATATGAGCGACGTCTTTTAGATGATAAGAGGCCAAGTCAACACACTCCCCATTTTTCACCCCTATAACCTGAGTGACCTTCAAGATCCCTTCAATGAACTCGTGTGGATCCTCGTCCACCTTTGATCCCATGAAGTCAGGAGGGTTCATCCTCAAGAAGTCTCTAATCCGTGCTGTCGCTGCATATCCGTTCTATGGGACATGTGCAATAGCCTACTGGTTGACCTGAGCGGTCAAGGCCTGGGCCAACATCTGAATAGCCACCCAAAATTTAGCGTGGGCAACTGGCTCTGGTTCCTGGGACTCTTGAACAGGTGGGGATTGTTGATGTCCATGGTCATTGCCACCTCCGAGGCCTTCATTATTTCCATTCCTCCTTCCGTTCATTCTTGTAGGATAATTCTTCAATCATTAATAGCATGAATTGGAAGGATGGGAGATTTTTCATCGCACGTTATAGAATATGAAAGAATGGAACATTTCCTAAACGTCTAGTAGCCTCTTCGTCATAAGTGTGGCGCGCTTCAAACCCATGAAAAAGACTACACTTAACACGGCTTTCAGACACCCTATGACACTTCAAACCTATTGCTCTGATATCAAGTTTGTCACGACTCGAACGTACACCCGGATCGTAGACACGGGAGAAGGTACCCCGAGAGACCAAATGTCGACCCATAGCACATGCATACAACTAATATCATTTAATAACGTGGAATACTTATCATAAAACATAGAGAAAACATAACCATAGAGTAACATCTGAAAGTACTAGACATACACATAAGTTGAGTACTTCATACTTTCTGAAAGCCTCTACTACATACTATGGGTTGATGGGAAAACATCCCCAACTAACCCAACAAATACTGAAACCCAAGATAACATAAAAGTCTATCAAACGAACCTCGGAACATGAGGACTCACCAATAATATGAGAGCGAGAACTGAGATAGACTAAGGATGAGGATGAGCCTGAGATCTGGATCCTGTATCATGAAACGATACAACATAGAAAGTATGCGGTCAGTACGTGGAATGTACTGAGTATGCAAGGTAAGTAAAACGAATATTAAAGTAAAATAAACTCATAAATAACCATAGGAGAAGGAAATCATGCTTGTATCATAAACTTCGTAAGAAAACATAATGCTCAAGGCTTTCAGTCATTCATAAAGCGCTCATAATCATAATTGTAAGTAAAATTTATCAAAACATAACTTGAGCCAATAACATAAACATAACAATGCATAAGACATGCGGAACAATGGGAGGACTCTTCATAACCGACACCATCATGGTAGAGCCTCTCATGATGCCCCAACTATCTCACTCAAGTGGGCAGTGCCGACCCTTCCTTTCCAGGCGAGGGTTGTGCGTTAGGCGTGATATCACATTTTAGGAGATCATTATCAATACAATATACGATTAGAAAACCATGGTGGCACTTGGTTATGAGACACCGGTGTAGTCCTCTGAACGTTGGGCTGCTCGGTGCTAGACACGGCTCCCAAAAACATGCATATAGGCTCATACGTAAATCAATAACGTCGTGCGTTAAGATTCATTGGCTAAAATATAACATTTATCATCATTGATCCCCTTTAAAACATGCTTAACCAAGAATCAAAGGACCTTTTCATCGGCCGACATCATCAATCGATAAATCATGTAATTCGTTTCATAAATTGTAAATCATTCTTCAACATGGGGCATTGCCCAATACTTTGACATACTGAATTCTTTCAAAAATATGCTCATAAAAATGGGAACTTTAAATTATGCTTTTCCATCATCAATAAACTCAAAATGCTGAATATTCATCATAAATCATAACTTTCATGAACTTTCATCAATGGGCATTTTAGATTTAAAAAGCTTTAAACATGATTTTCAAGAAAATAATATAAGACCTGGCCATCATTCATAATTCAATAATTTAAACTCAATTAAATCATACCCATAAAGAGAGAAATCACATTTTCATGCATTTGGGTAAAACCCCATAGAACTTGAATAGGAGAATTCATGATTTAAATTGAAATTTGGGCATGGGTGAGAAAGGATTCACCCATTATAAACCCTACATACCTGGGAATGGACTGATTCCGAAGCTCCTTGAAAACCCACAAAGAAATTGATGAAAACTTCGAGGAGAAGACCTTGAATCTCCCTAAAACCTCTCTAAAAGCTCTTGCATGGGAAAGGGTATGCTTTAGGGACTTACCCATCTTATCACACTCAAAAAAATACACAAAATGACATAGATTAGGCCTTAGGAACTTAGGAATGACGAAAACACCCCTTATTAAATGCAAGAAAAACATTGTCCAGGACCTGTGAAGTCCACTGCCCAACACACTCAGGGGGACACCACGAGGGACCCCACGAACCATGGTGGCTAACCACGACTCGTGGTCACCACCCGTAACCCCTACAGCCTCAAAGCCTTGACCAACCCTCCAATGCATACCACGAGTGACCTCACGAGTCGTGAGGTCACCCATGGTCTGGCTCGTGGCCTCCTCAACCTGAGCTTTGCCAGCGTGCTGACCACGAGTCACATCACGACTCGTGGTCACTCCTTATGACCCACCTTATGAGTCATCCTGCAACCTGATGCGAATTTTTAGTTTTTCTTAATTTTGACTCTCGGGTCTGATCCTTTGGTTCCCGGGGTATAACACTCCGGACCGAGACATGAAGCCCAGAACCACGAATGGCTCTAAGCTAACCCATGGCAAATGCATAGAAATTTAAGAACATAACTAAAGAGAAAATTAAGATAACATGAATAAGATGAAGCCTAAAATATAACATAGGCCAAAAATATTTTCAACATTCGAAAAGCTGAATCATGTACATAATGTCTTAATAGCCTCTAAAACATCTGATGAGCTTATGGGAAAACATCCCCAACTAGCTCTCTAGAATCTGACAACTGAAGTAACACGCAAAGTATAACAACGAATTGTCCTCGAAAAATGAGGAATCACAAAACATTGGGGTTGAACTGTACTAAGATGGGAGAAAGATATCGACGAGAATCAGGTGTATCACTTGAACCTATATCATGAAATAATATAGCATAGAATATGCAGCCGATACCTGGAATGTACTGAGTATGAAAGATAATTAATGCATGTATCACCTGAACCTATATCATGAAATTATATAGCATAGAATATGCAACCGATACCTGGAATGTACTGAGTTTGAAAGGGAAACACTCTTTTAAGAGGTCCCAAATAGATACCTACTTTGGCGTGATGTTATGAGACTGGGGAACCTCAGAACTCTTTTCCAACTCGGTGCTAGACTCTACTCTCAAAGCATAACTCAAATCTGAACATTGGGAGTCTTGACTCCAAAACATATCATAACTGATCTTTTTAGCCTTGGCTAAAATCATAATAAACATACTTACTTGCATGGGCTTGCCCAAATCATAATATCATACATACTTGAAATAGACTTTATGAGTTGAAAAAAATGGATTAATAAGTAAAGTGTTCATAAAATTCATGCATGCTAGATATCTCATCATACTTAAAATCATGAATCATAAGCTTGAATTTTTATGAACTTGCATAATAAGGCATAATTTCTAATAAATTGGAATGATGAATTTGTAATCAAATTGAGTGTAAAAATCTTCCAATTTGACTTAAAAACATACTTTAGAATATGAGGGGATTAGACCCATAAATATATCATATATAATTTTATAAAATAGGGTTAAAACCCTAGAAATAAATAAACTTGATTAAGAACTTGGATTCATGAATTTGAGAAGAAGCTTGGGCATGACAGTGAAACAAAACCCTCATTCATAGCCCTACATACCTGGGTAATCTGATATTCAAACTAGCCTTAGAAGCACAAGAGAATTGGAGAAGAAATTGGGAAGATTTCTAACTTGATCTTGAAAGGGAATCTCACTACATCACATGCATTGGAGCCTAATGACTTAGCAGTGGCTAAAGCCTCTTAAAACACTCCTTTTAGGGCTTAAAAGAATGTCATTAGGAAGTTAGGATCTTAGGAATTATAAAAATTCCCTTACTAATTTGTCTAGTAAAAGGCTAGTGCAGGTACAATGACTCATCCAACGGGCCGTACTACCATACCACGACCGATTGTATCCACTCATCACAAACCAACTCTTTTTCCCCAGGTTTTAGATCTTAAAACAACTACTAGACAAGATGAGTCGTTACTTGCAACAATGATGTGTCATTCCCTCTTGTCATCACAACTGACACCTTGCATAGCTTCTAGAATCCTCCCAGTAGACCCAAACCATAGGTTCGTACCTCGAGACAATAGGTCATTGAACCCATCCATTGTTACTGCACCAAACATCCAACTTTTCTACTTCTTTCCAATGGGTACAAAGCACGACTTCTTTCTTCCTGTAACGGATCATACCAACACTTGCACTATCAAGTCTAGGCATAGCAAAAACGTACAATGATTCCTGACCATGGCTCATCCCACAAGCCAATGGGTTGTACCTTGGCTCGTTGGTCCATGACCTGTCAACCAGAAGCTCACCATGATTCAATCCTATGACTCGTAAAATGATACAACCACATGTGTTTAGCCCGCAAGTGTACATGTCGTACAAGTAATATAGTGGCCCATTTTAAGAGCCGGATGTCGAACCCACAGGGACTGGACCAATTCAGCTAACTATCAAGTTCAAGTGTGATAATAAATGCCGCAAGTGTTGATTATACAAGTTTTCGATAGAGTTTAATTAAGTCTAAATGTGGTCAACAAAATACTTTGAATTCCTTTAAGGAGCAACATAGAGTTAAAGCCGGATAATCATGCGATACTACGATTTGCAATGGTTTAAGTATGAAACTATCAATTGTCGTCTCACATAATTAGAATTNAATGGTTTAAGTATGAAACTATCAATTGTCGTCTCACATAATTAGAATTGCATGTTCATGGTCTTTCGAATCTCTAAACACGACAAACTAGCCTCACTACTTCATTGTGAGAGAGGATGCTAATTTTAATTCATGGAACTACGGAAATGTGGTTTATGGGGTTATGCCATTGATTAGGGTACTTGCGTACCTCCAACCATTTAACAAAACTTAGCTTCATAACTACTTCTTCGAGTGGTGGAGTGACAAATCTAAGCCGATGTCTTTCTCTCTTCCCATTCTATCAACCAAGAAGGGTATTAGGTATATTTCTATCCTAACCACAAAATCTTACCAAAAGAAAAGAACTTGCTTCCTACATTCTTATGTTCATCCCTAGGTTTGCTTTATGAAGCATTTTCCTAAGTTTAACATGTGTATTTTCATGGTGATCAATCATTAAAATAACCAATAATTAAGAATGCAAGACAAAACAACAATCAATAACTTAATTTCAAGAAAATTCGTAAAAACACACTCATAACTCATTGCTTCAACCCTAGAGGAAGGGTTCTAGCCATTCAAGTTCGTAAAATTACAAGAAAACATTGTTAAA
>JACEIK010017226.1:0-13086 GCA_018107945.1 Datura stramonium
CAAGCAGTTGTTGTGGTCCCTTTTAGCGGATTGAGTTAGAACCACTTGCTGCTTCACCTTGTTGGTAACTGTCTGAGCGAGTAGCTGGATAGCCGCCCTGAATTCCGCAGTGGACACTAAGTCGTCTGAGGGGCTGCTGGAGCTAGTGGGGCAGGTCGATGAGCGTTACTGACACTTCTTCCATTATCATGTCGGAGGCATAATTCACTGAAATGAAATAGAACATGAGTTAGGAGAACAATTCTATAAGTGAATTTCAACGCACGACATGAGTATGAATAAAAAGGAATTTTCCTAATAACATCTCGTAGCCTCCTCATCGTAAGTGTGATACACTTCACACCCATGAAAAGGAGTCTACTCGATGCGGCTTTCAGACATCCGAGGATACTCTAAACCTAGTGCTCTGATAACAAGTTTTCCACACCCCGAGTCTATACCCTAGACGGGACACGGTACTTAGAGTCATAAGTAATCCTAAGTCAACCCCCAGTCTATCATACACTGGTATTCTGAGTAACATATAAATATAGCGGAAGCTTTTAAAATACTAAGGTAAAACATTAATATCATTACAACTGGATCATAACGTTTAAAACATCTGAACAAAACTACAAGTCTGAAAACCAAGTATGTGTCTGAAAGCCACTATAATTGATGAGTTGCTGGGACAAGCCCCCAGCTAACTCCAAGTCTAAATAAGAAAAGAAAATATAACAAAATGAAATGATCTTCGTCCTCGAAGGATGAGGACTTACTAGTGGTGCAACTGAGATCTTTTGAGAATGATGAACTAATGAGGCTGTGACTGAGATCCTGCAGCTGTATCATAAATTGATACAACATAAACGTATGTGTCAATACTTTGAATGTACTGAGTAAGTGAGAGAAATCATAAAACAATTAAATAAATAACTTTACTGAAAAGACATGCAATGACCAACTAAAACCGTTGAAGCTGAAATAACTGTAATAAACTGAGATGGTCTAAATAACTCTGTCTAATGGTTAAAGACATGCTCTGAATCTGAGATACTGGCCTGTAAGACTCTACTGAACTCATAACTATACTGAGTAGTCTAAAACTAGTCTAAACTTAGCTAAGCTGAGACTGAGCTGAACTGGGCTAAACTGATACTAAGTTGAACTGAGCTAAACTAAGACTAAACTGATAGTGGGAGAGTCTATAACCGACATATAACCACGTGAGCTAGACATGGAGTCCGATGTATACACTCCATCGGTAGGACCCAATATACCTTGCCAGGGTATAGAGGCATGAACTATGTGATCACAAGAGTCTGGGGCCATGAGGCCAATAAAAATATATCCTATGGTGCCAACGTAGTTCTGGGAACTTGGGTGTGCTGGAACCCCGACCTGCTCAATGCTATGTCCTACTCCCACTGTATATTTCTAGACTGACTAATAAGCTGATAGCTCGAAACTGGGTCCCAGGACTAGTCAGGAGTACCTATCTGGAAGCACCCTGAGAGTCTTATCAAACCGGATTCTATATCTGGGTTCTAAGACTGGTTAGAGATGCTTATCTGGAAGCGTCGTAACCATCTAAAGCACAAGCTATAATCTGTAAATGGGGTCCTAAGGCTAGTTAGACCCACTTATCTGAAAGTGTCATAACCACCTAGTGAATCACTAAAACTGAGTTTTTAGTTTCATTTTCATAACTGGGAGGTACTACTGATACCTAGAGAATTTATGTAGTCAAACTGATCAGCTGACATTTCTGAATGACACTAATAATACTAACATTTTAAATGAATTGCACTGACAACAATATGACTAAATTTGTAGCACCAACTAACAATATGGGAATCCTCAACACTGAAGGAATCAAGCAAATTTCATTGTTTAATCACTATTGCAAGATTTTAGATTTTCTACTTTCAAGGACTAGAGATTAATTTCATTTCACAAGAACAAAAATTATTTTAGTCAAAAGCTAGTGGAAAATATCTATAATTAACATAAAGTAATATTACACATGAACTAAACGAAGTATGAATGACAATTTCTTAACATTTGATAGTTTCAGGGCTAGAACTGATAGAGAGAAATAAGGAGAAATTTTTGGGACACAAGGGAAGAACTATTCCCTTATTGAATTCCCACATACCTGGCTAAAGTTTCCCGGGAGAAAGAAGCTTGAATAGTTGCAATTGATGAAGAACCCTAGACCTCGCTTGAGAGCTTTGAGAGAAGACTTACGCAAATTTTTGAAACATCTGAGTGGGAATGAGGGGGAAACTATTTAGCCCCCCTAAATTCCCTTAAAATCGACCAAAACGACGTAGTTTCGAGTCTAAGAGGTTAGGAAATTACGAAAACACCCTTAGGAAATTTGCAGGAAAAATTGACTGTGAGTCCCCCACGAAGGACCTAATAGGTCGTGCCCAGTGAGCACGACTCATGGTCACAATCGTCAAGTGCACTGCCAAAAATATCATACTGGTCACCACGGGGAACCCCATGAGTCGTGGTGTACCCGACGACTCATGGTGACCCATTCATTAGGTACACTGCCTAAAATTTCTTGAAGTCACCACGGGAAACACCATGACTTGTGGTGCTCCAAATGAGTCATGGTGAGGACCCGTTGAGTAACTGCCTGACTTTTCCAATCACCCAATCCATCACTGGCCATGGATCACCCCACAACTCGTGGTGTTTGAACATGACTCATGGTCATACCCATGGTCACCCCCTTTTCCAAATTTCTCAATCAAGTTCCAACTCCTCACCATGACTCACTTAATGACTCGTGGTCACCCTTACGGGTCACATAACAAGTCGTTCTATGACATGGTGCAGATTTTCCAGTTTTCTCCGTTTTAACTCCTAGGTCTAGCCTTTGAGTTTCAGGGGAATTACATTAAGTTATCCTAATCGAATCCCACCATGTTGATTCAAACACGATCATGGAGTATCCACTCCCCAAACCCCTTTTTAAGCAGGTTTTAATATTAAAATCCCTACTTCTACTGAATTTTAGGTCTCAAATTCTAGCAATGATGAACTAGCACCATTACATTCATCCTAGGGAGTATTTATTACATTCTTACAAACCTAGTAGTACATAACCTTCAACACCCAACCAAATTACCCGACTTTCATAGTTCTAAGGTTTTTCAACTTAGGATTTCCACCATTACAGGTCCCCCTTTCAATTCTACGGGGTTAGGGCGTCAAAGTAAAGAGAATTGACTGAAATTTCTTACCTTAGGCAAGGGAAAATTGCTCTGTTCTTGGGGATTCGCTCTAAGTTCTCAACAGGTCGTCTTTGAATAATGGGGTAAATCCCTTGAAATCCCACTTAAAACCTACTTATTGACTCTCTTCGTCCGCTACAGCGGTCACATTTATGCTGCAGCGGGACACGCTATAGTGCTCAGGACGCCGTCATAGCAGATTCGATGGTAATTCCCCTGGTCTGTTATGACGAGCATCTAATTGTAGTAACGGTCTCATTGCAGTGGTCCCCCATAACTAGTAGCTTCTATTTCCTATACACCAACCATTACACAACTTCAAAATTCCACTAACACTCACACAACACCTTCCCACCGACAACTTAGGCTAGAGAGGGGTGTTTCTGACTTATTTTTCCCTTGTAATGACAAGTGGATTTTTATATCAAATATCAATTAAATTACCATTAATCCTCGAATGACCTACAAAAGCAATAAAGGAGACATACTAGATTCTATAAACAATTGTGGATATTTATTCTGCATGTCGGCCTCAGTCTCCCAAGCGGCTTCCTCTATAGGACGATTCTTCCATTGGACCTTTACCATTGCAATCTCCTTTGATCTCAACTTGTGGACCTCTCAATCTACTATATCCACGGGCTCCTCCTCATAGGACAATTTCTCATCATGCATCGCTGAATCCCATTTGATTATGTATGACCCATCCCCTTTGTTTTTCTTCAACATGGATACATTAAATGTTGGATGTATTCCTGAAAGTCCTAGTAGCAAAGATAATTCATAAGCTACTTCCTCACACGCTAAAGAATCTTTAATGGCCCAATGTACTTCGGGCTAAGTTTGCGCCGCTTTCCAAACCTCATCACTCCATTCATGGGAGAGACCTTGAGCAACACTTGCTCTCCCACCATTAACTCCATGTCCCTCACTTTTATTTCTACATATTGTTTCTGCCTAATTTGAGCAGCTACCAATCATTCCTGAATCACCCAAACCTTCTCCAATAAATCCTTAAGCAAGTGAGTTCCCTAGGGTCTTACCTCAAATGCATCAAACCAACCGATTGGGGACTTACACTTCCTTCCATATAGAGCATCGAACGGCACCATACCAATACTTTAGTGATAGCTATTATTGTAAGCGAACTCTACCAAAGGTAAGAACTTTGTCCCAGTGGCTACAAAAATCAATCACGCAGCCCCAAAGCATGTCTTCGAACACCTGAATTGTCCTTTTCGAGTGACCATCTATCCGCGGATGGAAGGTTGTGCTCAAATCCAATCTGGTACCTAGTTATGCTTGTAAGGTCCTCCAAAAATAGGGATGAATTGTAAGTTACTAACAACTGAACCTGCTCTAAGGTCTCTCAGCATTGTAAGTTACTTGAACAGGTAAGAAGTGGGTAAACTTAGTCAGTCTGTCAATGATAACCCAAAATGGAGTCAAACTTCCCCAATGTCTTTGGAAGACCAATCATGAAATCCATCACTATCCGCTCCCACTTCCACTTTGGGATGGGCATCCTCTGAAGTACTCCCCCAGGATTTTGAAGCTCATATTTCACCTACTGACAGTTTAGGAACTGGATGATATGCTCGACAATGTCCCTCTTAATTCTTCCCCACCAATAATGTCATTTCAAGTCATGACACATCTTAGTAATCCTAGGACGGATAGAGTACTTTGAGTTGTTAGCTTTCGATAGGATGGTTTTGATCAAATCACCAACCCAGGGAAAACATACCAATCCCCTTATTCTCAGGACCCATTCATCATCTAATGCTACTTTCTTAGCTCCCCTCATAAGACCTTATCCCAAATCTTACTCAGTTTTGCATCCTTAAATTGCCTAGCTTTCACTTCTTCCAGCAATGATGACTTAGCCTCCAAACTAGCTAATATCCCTCCTGTCTCTGTCAATGTGAGTCTCACCAGACTATTTTCCAAGGTCTGAATTTCTTTGGCCATCAGGCACCAGGTAGCTTCCAAACAAGCTAGACCGCCCATGCTCACGACTTTTCGGCTCAAGGCATCTGCCACTACATTTGCCTTCCCTGAGTGATATAGAATTATAACATCATAATCTTTAAGCAGTTCCATCCATCTCTATTGCCTCAAATTAAGATCTTTATAGGAGAATATGTATTGCAAGCTGCGATAGTTTGTGAACACCGTAAAATGGGCCCGTACAAGTAAGGCCACCAAATATTTAGGGCGAACACTACTGATACCTACTCCAGGTCCTGTGTGGGGTAGTTTTTCACGCGCACCTTTAACTGTCTCAAAGAATAAGCAATGACATATCCTTCCTATATTAATACAGCAGCCAACCCAAATCGTGAGGCATCATAATAAACTACAAAATCTGTATCTTCCACTAGTAGTGCCAGGATGGGTGTTGTGGTTGGCAGGGTTTTGAGCTTCTGAAAACTCTTTTCACATTTCTAGGACCATTGAAAAGTAACATCCTTTTGAGTCAATCTTGTCAACACTGAGGCAATGGTTGTGAACCCTTTCAAAAATCGGCAGTAATAGTTGACTAGCCCCACAAAACTCTATAGCTTTGTTACTTTAGTAGGCCTCATGCATTTTCAGACCACTTCCACCTTTTGTGGTTCTACTTTAATCCCTTTCTTGGAGACTACATGCCCCAAAAAAGACTCCGACTCCAGCCAAAATTCACATTTGCTGAACTTGGCATATAGATGTTTCTCCTTCAGAAAATCCAACACAATCCTCAAATGGTTCTCATGCTCCTACTTAGTCTTAGAGTACAACAAGATATCATCAATGAACATGATTATAAATGAATCCAGACAAGGTTCGAAAATACCGTTCATCAAGCTCATGAACACTGCTGGAGCATTAGTGAGTCCGAAGGACATGACTAGAAACTCATAATGTATATACCTGGTCCGAAAAGCCATATTGGGAACATCCGTACCATGAATCTTCAGCTGATGATAGCTCGATGTCAAGTAAATCTTTACCCTCTGTAACAGATTAAACATGTCATCTGTACCGGGAAGAGGGTATTTATTTCAAATGGTTACCTTATTCAGATAATGGTAATTAATGCACGTCTGCATGCTATTGTCCTTCCTTTTCACAAACATGACTGGGCACCCCATGGAGAGACATTTGGCTTGATAAACCCTTTACTAAGCATATCCTGCAATTGCTCTTTGAGTTCTTTTAACTCAACTACTGCCATCCTATATGGAAGTATAAAAATAGGCAGTCTTTCTGACTTTAAATCTATGCAAAAGCCAATGTCGCAGTCCGGAGGCATGCCAGGAAGATCTACGGGAAATACCCCTAAGAATTCACAAACTATCGGGATCGACTATATGGAAGGATCCTCTGAACTGGTATCCCTAATGTGGGCTTGATATGCTGAACAACCTTGTCCTATCAATTTTCAGGCATGAATATAAAAGATGAGTTTCTTAGAAGCAGGGCTACAATTCCCCTTCCACTCTAACCTAGATGACCCTGGCCCTGCTATGGTGACTGTCTTAGCATGTCAATCCAGAATGGCGTGGTATGGAGACAACCAACTTATTCCCAAGATCACGCCAAAATCTACCTTGTCTAAGATCACCAAATCTACTTGAGTATCAAAACCTAGTAAGTCAACTGAACAAGCATGACAAACCCTTGAAACTACCATAGAATCCCCATTAGGAGTAGACACATGGATAGAAATATCAAGTACAACACAAGTAAGAACCAACCCCGCAGAAAAATTAGCAGACACATAGGAAAAAGTAGTGCTAGGATCAAACAAAGCCATAAACACTTTGTCAGATACAAAAAATCATACCTGTGATAACGGTGTCTGAAGCCTATGCCTCGGATCGATGAGAAAAAGCATAAAAGTGAGTCTTATTACCTACCTGAGACCAACTCCTATTGGCTTGTGCAACCTCTTTGCTGGTCTGATTGCCATCCTTTCTGGTCTGAGCATCTCCTCTACCTATCTGAATGCCACCTTTAATTGCTGGTTTATTGCACCTCCCTAACTATAGGAGATCCTTGCTGAACGCACTCCCTCCTCTCTTGGCAAGGGCCGGAGCTCAAAGAGCTGGGTGCGGAATAATCTGCCAACCCTGACCAAACCTAGGATACCATATGCATATATGACCATAGTCACCGCACTCATGGAACACCTTCTCAATCACTAGTCTCTTAGTCAAAACAGAGGAAAATAGGGCGAGCCCAAAAATTTGAGCGAACTATCTAAGTACCCTCGACTATACCTGTTGGCCGTGGAGTGGTCCATGGCGAACCCCGATTGACACCTATATAACTGAATGAATAAGCTATCTTGAGTAGCCCTGGGGAATCAAAGTCCTAGTGAAGGAACCACTGAAAGTACCCGCCTTCCGAGCCTTCTTCTTGGACTTCCTTGCATAACCATCCTGTTTCACCCACTTTACATTTTTCACGAACTCTACTACCTCCTGGAATGTCTTACCTATGGAGACCATCTAATGGGATGACAGCTGGAGACCCACATTCATGCCCTTAACAAACCGCCTGATCCACTCCACCTCTATGGGCAATAGCGGCAGCGCAAATCTTGACAGTGAATGTTGTATGTTGAAACTGAAGAGGTCCCTTGTTCAATGGTGGTGAACTCTTCTCACCTCTAATCTCACAGGGTATGAGGCATGTAATTCTCTAGAAAAGTAAAGTAGAACTGGGTCCAGGTCAGTGGTGGTGACCCCGCCCGTTCTGCACTCCACGAAAGCCCTCCACCAGAGTTTACCGTCACCCATCAGCTTGAAGGTAACAAATTCTACCCCATACTTCTTCACTGCCCCCATCTTATGAAACTTTTCATGGCTGTAAATGATGAACTTATTATCGGTCCTGTAGAATAAGTCATGCTCCAGAATAAGTCATTCCACCTTAGTGTTGTAGAAAGTGGGAGGCTTCATCTTTGTGAACTTCCGGAATAAGTCATGCTCCTCTGCAGTCATTATTGGTCCAGCTACCGCCCTCGGGAACATCACAGCCTCTTAAATGTCATCTATATGGGGAGCCACACCAGCTACATGTTGTATCCTTGATTATTGCCCTGCTGGAGTCACTTGTAGTGCCCCGTTACCCATGAGTCCTCTCAAAAGATTCAAGACCTAAGCCAGAACTTTGGAGGATGCTGGGCCAGCTGCAGCCTCTCCTTGTGTCGGAACCTCTACCACCACAGCCACCGGTTCCCGAACTACTGGAGGCACTAGAGATGCTGACCTCTTCCCAATCGGAGTAGGAGAACGGGACCCTCCTCTGGCACCAGTAGGCCTCCACCCACAACCTCTGCCCTGAATATCAGCTGCTACTGTTGGCTCGGGTGCTTTCTCTCGGTTTCCACTTGCACCTATTCTGACTATCTATGAGAGAAATAAAGAAGAATTATCATATACCAATTTGGATCACCAGATACCAATTGGAATCAAGTAATAGCACAAAAAGGAAAGAAATAAGGGAGTTTTCCTAAAGTCCTATAACCTCTCAAAGATAAGTAGCGGATGTCTCTACATTGATCCGTGCAAGTCTACTAGACTTATCCTCGTATAATAAGATCAACAAACCTAGAGCTCTGATACCAACTTTGTCATGACCCAAGTGGCCATGATTGGCATCCACACTATCCCCTTCGGTGGGCTAACCAATGAACCCTAATTAGCTAACGCAATCCGGCAATAATTATGTGTCATCACATTATGAAAAATAATTAATGGAAGTTGAAATAAATTTAAAGAATATAAGCATCAAAACCATCTAGTACATCCCCAAAAACTGAAATTCATTATACGTGAGGAAATCTACCTAGCACTATCTAAAAAGGAGTAACTCAAGAAAACAAAGAAAATTAATGTCCGGACAAAAGACATCTTATGTGGAGGAATAGAAAAAACACATCATGATCTGCTCACCTTCAACGAATCTGCTGCTGCTCTAGCAACGGGGTCGAGGTGAGCTTTTGAGATCAAGTTCTGCATTCAAATAAGAAGTGTAGGAGTAGCATCAGTACAAAATACAGTACCGATAAGCATCATCAGCCGACCTTAAATAATAACACATATAAGCGCAATAACAATATGCAATCACCTCAAGACACAGTTTCAGTAATTAATAATCATTCAGGAGTTCAATCTATAAAGAGTGTTAACTGGTCTGCTCACTGGATTAGACCTCGTTCCAGTGGTCACTGGATCGTTGCCATAGTCTTGCTGTAGTAGAAAAGGTTCCGCTGCAGCAGTACTACCTTGGCAGTAGCTCGACTTAGCTGTACGCCTACAATTCTCATAACCATACAATCTACTCATAGTCATCAATAAACAATTAGTATATCATAACCACATGGAATATAAAATGAACCACTCCTGATAAATTTCACAACTCATCACGAGTTCTTACTAAACATTACAATTATCGTCAAATCATCATGAACACATCAACAATTGCAAATACATAAAATACATAGCAAGGAATTCATTTCACGCAAGTCCTCACATTTCTGAGCCGATCTTATTTCTTTTCACTGTCAAATAACTCAACAAAAAATGATACACCGAGAACACACCTCCATCACATCACTATGAACACACCAACGCTGATCATCAATGTACACATATGCCAGAGGGTCTTATTTCTTCCCTTCCAGTCATGAACTATAGGGGACTCTAAAAATTCATGTATTGTCCTGGCGTGATACCTTCTCCCATTCATCTTCTCGTCCGGATGTTCCCCTCGGACATGAGCCACTCAACCATCATCGCTCGCGCAGATGCTCCTTTCGGGCACGAGCCACTCATCTCAGGACAATCATGTTATCTACTTTTGTTCACACATCTCAGTGTTTTAAAACTCAGTCAATTTGTTTGACCCTTGGGAGGCCTCATCTTCCTCCATCAACTCGAATACTCACACAATCCAGGGATCATATTGAGATAATACAAACGAATAAGAACATCCTCTCAGTATCCAATTTCCACAGCATATAAATAATGATTTCATAGTAAAATTATTCAAAAATGGAATTCAATAAGGGATTACTACAACAAGTAATGTCCGGAGACCAATTATACACAATTATTCCACATAAATACACGTTACTATCCAAAGTCGAGCTCCTTCTAAACCATAACCTACCTCAACTGAAGGGTTTGAATAAAAATCACTCCGCTGGAGCCTTTCCATTCCTCAGCGCTTTGAAATGTTCAAAATCTAGAACTAAAGATTAAAGGATAATTCAATAAATTATTTTAGGAAATAGGGGTTTAGGAAATTCAAGCCTACCCCATTCTACCATTTCTCATGGTCTTAATCATTACCCGCGAGTTAAGTTATCCCACTCTAATCCTACCATGACCATTCAAACCCGGTTCATGGAGTTTTCACTCCCCAAACCCTCTTTCAAGCAGGTTTAGAAAAACAATTCCCACTTCTACCGCACTTTAGGTCTAAAATTCTACCAATAATGAACTAGCACTATCACATTCATCTAGGGAGTATTAATTACATGCTTACAAACCTAGGAATGCATAATATTCAACACCCAACCAATTTACCCTATTTTCATAGTTCTCAGGTTTTTCAACCAAGGATTTTCACCATTACATGTCCCCCTTTCGATTCTATGGGGTTAGGGTGTCAAAATAAAGAGAATTGACTGAAATTCTTACCTTAGGGAAGGGAAAATTGTTTTATTCTTGTGTATTCGCTCTGAGTTCTCAATAGGTCGTGCTTTAAATAATGGGGTAACCCCCCCAAAATCCCACTTAAAACCCACTTACTGACTCCCTTCGTCCACTATACTGTCACATTTTCACTACGGTGAACCTTCTATAGCGCTCAAGACACCGTCACAATAGATTCAATGGTAATTTCCCTAGTACATTATGATGGCCCTCCGATCGTGCTAACGGTTTCACTGCACCGGTTATTCCCCTGCAGCGTCCCTCATAACCAGTAGCTCTCATTTTCTGTACACCATCCATTCCTTAACTTTAAAATTCCGCTAACACTCACACAACACCCTCCCACCAACAACTTAGGATAGTGAGGGGTGTTTTTGACTTATTTCCCTACCCCACTCCCTGATGTCGTCTTGATTATCGATCTCTCAGAGACTTGTTAATTTAATCATTTAAGGTTGTTTATTGTTTATCTATTCTATAAAATAGTTGTATTGAGAAATGGTTTGGAAAATAAACTACTAAAAAAATTAAATGTAAAATTGATTAAAGACTATTGCAAACATGGTTTTACTTTAGCTGATGATGAAAATCTAGAAAAATGGCACTTTTCAGTTTCATGTTGAGTTTTCAAGACATGATTATACTAGAACGATTCTTCCTATGATTGCTAGTTGCAAGTTACTATACCATTCTTTCCACTCTCCCGAGCATAAAAGAACTACCTCATGAAACCTTACGCCTACATCCCTCTGGTCGCAGGAGAAACATGATATGATGGTTATGCCTACTAATATTTCAACTAAATAGGGTTGAAGAGTATATCCCTATCCTGAAAAATGACTTATATCCTATCACCAATGGGTTCAAGGGTTTATGAATTCATGTTCTATATTTACCTTTAACTGATTCGATTCCCTTTTCCAAGTTCAATCAAAAGATAACAAATTTACTTATAAGGTGATCAGTCTCATAAATATGCAATTAAAACAAGTAAATGTAAACAACGGATAATTAAGAAGCGAAACTAGCATAAAATCAGTCTATCAATCATCAACCATCCACCATGAACAAAACCCTAGAGTATGAGTTTAGCCACTCATAGAAAAGTGGAAAAACAAAGACAAAATCATCATTATTCAAAGTAAAATAGAGAAGAAAAGAAGAAACCTAGTGTAGAACTTGCCTCCTCTTCCAAATAGCTTACAACCCTTAAAAAATTATATACAAAATGTAAAAGTGATCAAAAAATCATTAACAAATGACCCTAAAGGCTATAAATATAGTTAAGCCTTCAAATGACGCTTCTGCCCCTCCAATACATAGCTTTAAAATCAGCAATTCCTGCTCCGAAATGGCCCAGATGCACCGCTCCGCCCCACCTATAGCCCCAAGTTCAGCTCAAGTTTCCGCTGAAGTTTGTCTTTGGGGGACCCACATAGTCCATCTCACCAGGGAGTTAGCTAAATTTTGTTATACCCCGGGAGCCCAAGGATCAGACCTGGGAGTTCAAATGGGGAAAACTGGAATTTTTGCATCAGGTCACAGAATGAGTTGTTCTGTGACTCGTGAGGATGGACCACGAGTCGTTGGGTGACTTGTGTTAAGGGACTAGGGCCAAGTTGGAAGATGGAAATTGAAGTCACCACGGGCCTGACCACGAGTCGTGGTCAGTCCTCATGACTCGTGGAGTCAGCCGTGGTCAAGGGAAATGGGTAAAGAAAGTTGGGTTGGCAGTGTACTTAACGGAAGATGACCACGACTCGTTGGAGGTGGTAACAAGTCGAGGTAAGAGTCGTGGGAAGGGGTGAGTGAGAAATGAAGATGTTGGGAAATGTACTCAACGAGTAGTGACCATGAGTTATGGTCACCCCAAAATGAGTTGTGAAGTGACCCGTTATGAGCCTAGGAGACAAGGTAAGGCAGTATACCTGACGATCGACCAAACGAGTCATTGCCCTGGACCACGAGTCGTCAGGTCATCTGTTAGGACCACCTGGCAGTTATTTTCTGCGAATTTAGTAGGGACCTTGTTGTAATTCCTAAGTTTCTAAATCCTATACAATGTTGTTTAAGGCTCATTTTAGTGGGTTTAAGGAGGGAAAAACCTATTCTAAGTTATTTCTTTCCATGCATGCAAACTTGAG
>JACEIK010017228.1:0-13081 GCA_018107945.1 Datura stramonium
ATTGGCCCATACCGGATTGTAAAACGAGTTGGCAAGGTGGCATATGAATTGGAGTTTCCCTCAGAATTAGCTTCCGTGCATTCTGTTTTCCATGTGTCTCTCTTAAAAAAGTGTTTGGGTTATCCAGCTCTAGTTGTCCCAGTGGACAGTATTGGTGTGAAAGACAGCCTTAGTTATGAGGAGGTTCCGGTAGAAATACTAGATCATCAGGTTTGAAGTATAAGGAACAAGGAAGTAGCTTCAGTCAAAGTTTTATGGAGGAATCAGTATGTTGAAGGAGCTACGTAGGAAGCCAAAGTGGATATGATGGCTAGATACCTATGTTTATTCTCTACCGGGTCAATTCCAGCTTGAGGTATCAGTTTTGACCTAAAATCCTATTTAGTTTTCCTGTTCAGTTCATGTGCCCAAGTTTCTTTTATGTATATGGATGTATGTATGATTCGTGAATTTAGTTCAGCTATATAGTTTAAATCGGAGATAGTCGTTTCGTCAGTTTTCAGCTTAAATGATCAGTATTTGTATATGATGATTGCATTTCTCTATTTTTCTGTATGTTTTCCAACATTAGAGGACGAATGTTCCTAAGGGGGAGATATTATTATACCTTGGAAGCCCAAAGATCAGACCTGGGAGTTGAAACGGAGAAAAATTTAAAACTGGCATCAGGACACAGAATAGGTCGTGAGGTGACTCATGAGAGCAGCCCACGAGTCGTGATGTGACTCGTGGTGAGGCTCGGGAGATGAGTTGAAATTTTGATACCCATGGATGAGACCACGAGTCATGGTTAGGCCCCACAACTTGTTAGGTCAGTTGTGGGAAGTGATGATTAAGAAGGAAAAGGAAAAAGGCAGTGTACCTAATGGAAGGAACCCACAAGTCGTGGTCAGTCACCATGATTCGTGGGGAGGGTCGTGAGCAGCATGATGAAGAAAAATAAAATCCCAGGCAGTGTATGTGACGAGTGGTGACCACGGCTCGTGGTCACCAGTAACGAATCGTTGACTCACCTATAACGAGCCCGGATGACATGGTAAGCAGTGTACTTGACGGACGACACAAGTCGTGGCCAATGGTGATGAGTCGTCATGTCCCTCGTGAGGACTGACCGGCAGTTATTTTCTGTGAAGTTAGTTAGGGCTTTTCTGTAATTCCTAAGATCCTAAGGCCTAAACTACGTCGTTTTAAGTTATGAATGATGTCTTTTAAGAGGGTTAAGTTCATTTTAGACCATTTTCATTCATGCATGCAAAGATAGAAGGTTAGAGGGGGTGAAAAAGGGTGATCAAGCTTGTTCTTCTTCAAACTCTCTTCAATTCCTCTTGGACAATCGAAGAAGTGTAAGAATCAACTACAATCAGGTACATAGAGCTATGAATGGGTGAATCCTTTCACACTCATGCCCAATCCCTCTCTAAATCATGAATTTTCTATGTCTAATATATGGGTTTTAACCCAAAGCATGAAATTCCTAATTCTCTAGATGGGTATGATTTAAATATGTTTCTACTATTGAGTTATGAATCATGGGAAAGTTTTATATTGTTTTTAATTAAAATCAAGTTTCAAGTTTTATGAATTAAAAATCCCATGTTTGAGAAGGTTATGAAAGATGAGATTTGTGATGAATGTATGATTATGATGAGATATTATGATGAAAAGCATGTTTTCAAGCTACCCATATTTATAATCATACTTTCTATGTGAATTGAGTATTTTCAAGCATGTGAAAGTATTGGGCAATGCCCACATTTTCAAGTATGATTTATGATTTTCCCGAATTAAGCTTACCACATGGTTTTGGAGCGAAGACTCCCAATTATCTTTCAGCTTGTGGTATGTTTTGAGATAAATCTTCTCATATGCATGATTTCATATTTGAGATGTATTTGATTATTGAGCTTCGTCAACAGACGATGTTGAGCCTCGTTGAAAAATGATGGAGAGCATATGCATATTTTTGGGAGTAGTGTCTAGCACCAAGAAGGATAAGGGTTGATCACCCTATGCCTCAGAACTACACGCCAACATAGGTTTAAAATTATATATTTACTACTTTGGGACCTCTCTTGTGAGCTATACCCTGCCCTACTGGGCCATGAGCTTGATATCTATATCATGGTATCGTCCCTATCCCTGATAAGGCTTTGGATGGCTCTACCCACTTGAATGTGATAGTTGAGACCATGTAAGCTCTATCATGGTATGTTGGTTAAAAGACGAATCTCCCACTGTTCCTCATGATTTCTGTTATGCATGTTTATCATTCATGAGATTTCTATATCTATATATGTTCTAAAACGGGTTTGACTCAATGTTTAGTTTTACTCATGATTATCAGATTTCAGCTTTCAGTCAATCGATTCAGTTATGATGTTATGTTATGTTATGATGAGATCATGATTTCTTAAAGAATGCATGCAAGCCCTACTCTCAAATTCTTATTATTATTGTCTTACATTATGCATGTTTCTTTTTTAGGGATTTTACTTATTTAAGCGGTTTTACTTATCCTACATACTCAGTGCATTCCACTTACTGACCGCATACTCTATGTTGTATCGTTTCATGATACAGGACCCGTCACTCAGACTTAATCCCGTTCATAGCCAGTCTTCAGAGTCGGCATTTTACACTTGTTGGTGAGTCCTCATCTCCCGAGGACCATGCTTATTCAGATTTCTCTATGTATTTTCAGTTTGCAACTTTATCAAGTTAGTTGGGGTCTTATCCCATCAACTCATCATGTTTAGAGTCTTTTCAGACAAAAGGATGTATTCATGTTCAAATTATGTATTCTGATGCTATGTTTATTTCATACTTCCGCTAAGATTACTATGTTGATTCTTCAGTTTTAGTAATTGAGTTATACGTTTGTTCATTCCATGGGCTGACTTGCAGTCTCTCGGGGCTCCTTGTCCCGTGTTATGATCTGGGCCTCCGTCCTGGTCGTGATAAACTTTGTCTCACAGCAATAGGTTTGAAGTTTCCTAGTGTGTCTGAAAGATGCATTAAGTAGAATCTTTTTCATGGGTGTGAAATGCGCCACACTTATGACGAAGATTCTTCAAAATATTTAGGAAATGTTCCATTTTTTCATGATATATGTCGTGCTATGAAATGTCTCCCTATCCTTCTAATTCATGCTATTCACGATTGTAGAATCATGGCTCCCTGAAGAGTAAATGGTATAAGGAATGGGAATAGAGATGGCCACGAGGATGGCAACGAAAGCGGGCACCAGCAGCCCCCACCAATCCACGAGCACCATACACCGGAGCCGGTTGCCCATGCTAAGTTTAGGGAAGCTATTCAGATGCTTGCGCAGGCCTTGACCACCCATGTCAATCAGCAGGCAGTTGCGCATGTCCCAAAAAAAAGTAATGTGGTGGTGGCTCGAGTTAGTGATTTCTTGAGAATGAACCCGTCAGAGTTCCTCGGGTTAAAAGTAGATGAGGACCCGCTTGAGTTCTTTGATGAGATTGTGAAGATCACCCAAGTCATAGGGGTGAATGGAATTAAGTGTGCAGAGCTGGCCTCATATCAGCTGAAAGGGGTCGCACATGTCTGGTTCTGTAAATGGAAAGATAGAAGGGCCTCTGGAGCAGGTCCTGTCACTTGGGAGGAATTCCATGTTGCATTCTTAGATCGGTTCTTCCCTCATGAGATGAGGGAGTTGAAGGAAGCCTAGTTCATGAATCCTAAGTAAGGGAGAATGACGGTGCAGGAGTATGCCCTTGAGTTCACTCGCCTATCGAAGTATGCCCTAGAGTTAGTGGCTAATTAGAGGGCACGGGTGAGCAGATTTGTTCATGGTGTGGCGGGCTATTTTGACAAGGATTGTAGGACCGCTATGCTCCACCAGGATATGAATTTCCCTCGGATAGTTTTGTACACCCAGTAGATGGAGGCGGCGCATATGAGAGAGACGGAGGCCAAGAGGGCCAGGACTGATAGTTGCAGATTCTCACAGCCGAGGTCGGGTGGTGGGCACCGCCAGCATACCCACCAGTAATCTTTAGCCGCGGCATCTTTAGTGTTGAGTGTGCCATCCAAGCCTAGGCATGATCAGAGAGAGAGAGAATCAGGCTCGAGGGGTTAGAGCAACAGACCCGCAGATTCTAGTATCCCAGCTTGCCGCAAATGTGGTCGGGGGCACACAAGCCAGTTCTTAGCAGATTCAGGTGCTTTTTTCGGGTATGGGAAGCTTGTACACATTCTCAGAGATTGCCCAGCAATGATAGAGGATCATGATGGAGGCCGAGTTCCAGCTTCTAGTTCAGCAGCCCCACTTGCATACTCAGCACATTAGGGCGCATCTACAAGCACAAGTGGCGGTCAACGCCAAAACAGATTCTATGCCTTAGCATCCCGCCAGGAGAAGGGGTCTCCCCAGATGTATTCACTGGTATGTTATGAGTTTTCCATCTTGATGTATATGCTTTGTTAGACCCGGGGGCTACCTTGTCTTTTATGACACCATATATGGCCAGTAGCTTCGGAGTTAGTCCCAAAGTCTTGTCAAAACCCTTCTCAATTTCTACTTTTGTAGGTGAGTCAGTTATAGCTAGAGGGGTGTACAGAATTTTCCCGGTCTCATTCCTTCAGAAAGTCACCTCAGCAGATTTTATAAAGTTATCCATGACCGATTTTGATGTTATCCTCAGCATGGATTGGCTATTTGCATGTTATGCCTCAATTAATTGTAGAACCTGGGGACTAGAGTTCAAATTTCTGAGTGAGTCAGTCTTAGAATGGAAGGGTAGTATAGTTGTGCCTGTAGGTCATTTCATTTCCTACCTTAAGGACAGAAAGATGATCTCCAAAGGTTGTGTGTACCATCTAGTTAGGGCTAAGGATGTGACGTCTGAGACCCCGACTATCCAATCTGTCCCAGTAATATGTGAGTATCTGGAAGTTTTCCCAGATGATTTACTGGGAAACCCTCCCGAGCGGGAGATAGATTTTGGTATTGACCTTCTTCCCGACACTCAGCCTATATCTATTCCTCCCTACAGAATGGATCCATCCGAGATAAAAGAGTTGAACGACCTGTTAGATAAGGGTTTCATTAGACCAAGCAAGTCCTTGTGGGGTGCACCCGTTCTCTTTTTCCGGAAGAAAGATGGTTCCCTTCGTATGTGCATTAATATCGGCAATTGAACAAAGTAACTATCAAGAATATGTATCCTCTACCCAGGATTAATGATTTATTTGACCAGCTTCAGGGTGCCAAGTGCTTTTTGAAGATAGAACTCAGATCCGGATACCATCAGCTTAGAGTTCTGAAGAGCAATATCCCAAAGACAACCTTTAGGATGCGGTATGGTCATTATGAGTTCGTAGTTATGTCTTTTGGACTAACGAATTCTCCTACAGCTTTTATGGACTTTATGAACAGGGTGTTCAAGCAATACCAAGATATGTTCGTGATTGTGTTTATCTTAATATACTCTCGGAGCGAGGAGGATCATCCAGCTCATTTGATGGTGGTGCTACAGACTCTCAAGGATCGCCAATTGTATGCCAAATTTAGCAAGTGTGATTTTTGGTTGAACTCAGTGGCATTTTTGAGCCATGTGGTATCAAGCGAAGGCATAAAGGTGGACTCTCAGAAAATAAAAGCGGTGAAGAATTGGCCTAGACCGGTGAATCCTTCAGATATCAGGAGTTTCTTGGGCTTAGCAGGGATACTATCAAAGATTTGTGAAAGGTTTCGCATCTATTGCGGCACCCTTGACCAAATTGACCCAAAAGAAGGTGAAATTCCAATGTCGGAGGCTTGTGAAAGGAGCTTTCAGGAGTTGAAGGCTCGACTTACCTTAGCATCGGTGTTAACCCTACCTGAGGGTACCTATGGGTTCGTGGTGTATTGTGATGCTTCAAGGATCAGACTTGGGTGTGTGTTGATGCAGCACGGGAAGGTTATAGCATGTTCCTCCATACAGCTAAAGGTTCATGAGAAGAATTACTCGACCCATGATCTTGAATTAGTCGGGGTGGTATTCGTATTGAAGATATGGCGACATTATTTGTACGAGGTTCATGTGGATGTGCTTACGGACCAAAAGAGTTTACAATATGTGTTTACACAGAAGGATCTCAATCTTCAGCAAAGGAGGTGGTTGGAGCTACTCAAGGACTATGATATGTGTGTCCTTTACCATTCGGGAAAGGCTAATGTAGTTGTGAACACACTTAGTAGACTCTCTATGGAGAGTGTGTCCCGTGTGGATGAGGGAAAGAAGGAGCTGGTAACGGATGTGCACCGACTCGCAAGGTTGGGAGTTTGGTTGGTTAACTCGACCGATGGTGGTGTTATTGTTCAGAATAGGTCAGAATCGTCTTTGGTGACAGATGTAAAATCTCAACAAGGTGAGGACCCTATTTTGGTAAAGTTGAAGGAAGCGATTCAAAATTAGAAGGTAGAGGTATTCTCCAAAGGGGGAGATGGTGTGCTTCGATACCAGGGTCGCTTATGTGTTTTGGATGTTGATGATTTGAGGAACCGGATGTTGCATGAGGCTCATGGATCCAAGTATTCTATCCATCTAGGTTCCACCAATATGTACCGTGACTTACAGGAAGTCTATTAGTGGAACGGCATTAAGAAGGACATAGCAGAATTTGTAGCTAAGTGTCTAAACTGGCAGCAAGTGAAGGTCGAGCATCAGAGACCGGGAGGTGTGCTTGAAGATATCAATATTCCTACTTATAAGTGGGAAGAAATCAATATGGACTTCATCACAGGGTTGCCTCGAACTCGTCGACAATATGACTCCATTTGGGTTGTGGTAGATAGGTTGACCAAGGCCACTCATTTTCTACCAGTCAAAACCACGGACTTGGCGGAGGACTATGCTAAACTATATATTTGAGATCTAGTTCGATTGCATGGAGTGCCCTTGTCCATCATATCAGACAGAGGTACCCAATTTACCTCTTAGTTTTGGAAGTCATTTCAAAAAGGACTTGGTGCTCAAGTTAAGCTCAGCACAGCATTTCACCCGCAAATGGATGGTCAAGCGAGTGGACAATTCAGACTCTCGAGGACATGTTGAGAGAATGCGTGATTGACTTCAAAGGTAGGTTGGATGATCATTTGCCTCTTATCGAGTTTGCATACAATAACAGCTACCATTCCAGTATTCAGATGGATCCATTTGAGGCTCTCTATGGGCGGAGATGTAGATCGCCTATTGGTTGGTTTGAATTTGGTGAATCTACGATGATAGGACCAGATTTAGTCCATGAGGCTATGGAGAAAGTTCATTTTATACGGGACAGGTTGAAAACAGCTCAAAGTCGCCAAAAGTCCTATGCCGATGTGAGAAGGAGAGAATTAGAATTTGAGGTGGATGATTGGGTGTTTTTGAAGGTATCTCCCATAAAGGGAGTGATGCGATTTGGAAAGAAAGAAAAACTCAGCCCGTGTTATATTGGCCCTTACCGAATTGTAAAACGGGTTGACAAGGTGGCAAATGAAATGGAGTTGCCCTCAGAATTAGCTTCTGTGCATCTTGTATTTCATGTATCGCTCTTAAAGAAGTGTTCGGGTGATCCAGCTTTAGTTGTCCCAGTGGACAGTGTTGGTGTGAAGGACAGCCTTAATTATGAGGAGGTTCTGGTAGAAATACTGGATCGTCAGGTTCGAAGGCTAAGGAACAAGGAAGTAGCTTCAGTTAAAGTGTTATGGAGGAATCAGCGTGTTGAAGGAGCTACATGGGAAGCAGAAGCGGATATGATGGCTAGATACCCATATTTGTTCTCTATCGGCTCAGTTCCAGCTTGAGGTATCAGTTTTCACCTAAAACTCTATTTTGTTTTCATGGTAAGTTCATGTGCCTGAGTTTCTTTTATGTATATGGATGTATGTATGATTCGTGAATTCAGTTCATCTATGTAGTTTGAATCAGAGATAGTCATTCTGTCAGTTTTCAGCTTAAATGATTAGTATTTGAATACGATGATTGCATTTCTCTGCTTTTCTGTATGTTTTCAACATTCGAAGACGAATGTTCCCAAGGGAGAGATATTTTTATACCCGAGAAGCCCAAATATCAACCCGGGGAGTTAAAATAGAGAAAATTTAAAACTGGCATCAGGACTCAGAACGGGTCGTGAGGTGGCCCATGGGAGCAGACCACGAGTCATGATGTGACTCGTGGTGAGGCTCAGGAGATGAGTTGAAATTTGGGAATCTGTATCCTATGGATGAGACCACGAGTCATGGTCAGGCCGCACTACTCGTTAGGTCAGTCGTGGGAAGTAATGATTAAGAAGGAAAAGGAAGAAGGCAGTGTACCTAATGGAAGGACCCCATGAGTCGTGGTTAGTCGTGGGAAGGGTCGTGAGCAGCTTGATGAAGCAAAATAAAAATCCCAGGCAGTGTATGTGACGAGTCGTTACCACGACTCATGGTCACCAATAACGAATCCTCAAGTTACACGGGTCGAGCCCAGATGACTTGATAAGCAGTTTTCTTGATGGACGACACCACGAGTCATGGCCAGTGGTGACGAGTCATCATGTCCCTCGTGGGGACTGACTGGCAGTTATTTTCTGCGAAATTAGTAAGGTCTTTTCTGTAATTTCTAAGATTCTAAGGCCTAAACTACGTCGTTTTAAGTTATGAATGATGTCTTTTAAGAGGTTTGAGTTCATTTAAGGCCATTTCCATTCATGCATGCAAAGATAGAAAGTAAGAGGGGGTGATCAAGCTTGTTCTTCTTCAAATTCTCTTCAATTCCTCTTGGGCAATCAAAGCAGTGTAAGAATCAACTATAATCAGGTATGTAGGGTTATGAATGGGTGAATCCTTTCACACCCATGCCCGATCCCTCTCTAAATCATGAATTTTCTATGTCTAATCTATGAGGTTTTAACTTAATGCATGAATTTCATAATTATGTACATGTGTATGATTTAAATATGTTTCTACTATTGAACTATGCTTCATGGGAAAGTTTTATATTATTTCGATAAAAATCGTGTTTCAAGTTTTGTGAATTAAAAAGCCCATTGATGAGAAGTTCATGAAAGATGAGATTTGTGATGAATGTATGATTATGATGATATATTATGATGAAAAGCATGTTTTCAAGCAACCCATATTTATAATCATGTTTTCAATGTGAATTGAGTATTTTCAAGCATGTGAAAGTATTTGGCAATGCCCACATGTTCAAGTATGATTTATGATTTTCTCGAATTAAGCTTACCACATGATTTTGGAGCGAAGACTCCCAATTATCTTTCAACTTGTGGTATGTTTAGAGATAAAGCTTCTCATATGCATGATTTCAGATTTGAGATGTATTTGATTATTGAGCTTCGTCAATAGAAGATGTTGAGCTTCGTTGAAAAATGATGAAGAGCATATGCATGTTTTTGAGAGTAGTGTCTAGCACTGAGAAGGCTAAGGGTCGATCACCCTATGCCTCATAACTACACACCAACATAGGTTTATAATTATATATTTACTACTTAGGGAACTCCCTTGTGAGCTATCCCCTGCCCTATTGGGCTACGAGCTTGATATCGATATCATGGTATCGTCCCTAGCCCTGGTAAGGCTTTGGACGGCTCTACCCACTTGAGTGTGATAGTTGAGACCACGTAAGCTCTATCGTGGTATGTCGCTTAAAATACGAATCTCCCAATGTTCCTCATGATTTCAGTTATGCATATTTATCATTCATGAAATTTCTTTATCTATATATGTTCTAAAGCAAGTTTGACTCAATGTTCAGTTTTACTCATGATTATCATATTTCTTCTTTGAGTGAATCGATTCAGTTATGATGCTATGTTATGTTATGATGAGATCATGATTTTAGAAAGAATGCACACAAGCCCTACTCTCAGTTTCTTATTGTTATTGTCTTACATTATGCATGTTTCTTTTTTAGGGATTTTACTTATTTAAGTGGTTTTACTTACCCTACATACTCGGTACATTCCACGTACTGGCCGCATACTCAATGCTATATCATTTCATGATACAGGACCCAACACTCAGACTCAGCACCGTTCATAACCAATCTTCAGAGTCAGCATCTTACACCTGTTGGTGAGTCCTCATCTCCAGAGGACCATGCTTATTCATATTTCTCTATGTATTTTCAGTTTCCATCTTTATCAAGTTAGTTGGTGTCTTGTCCCATCAACTCATCATGTTTAGAGGCTTTTCAAACAAAAGAATGTATTCAGCTTCATATTGTGTATTCTGATGTTATGTTTATTTTAGACTTCTGCTAAGATTATTATGTTGATTCTTCAGTTTTAGTAATTGATTAGACGTATGTTCATGCCATGGGTCAACTTGGAGTCTCTCGGGGCTCCTTGTCCCCTGTTGTGATCCGGGCCTCCGTTCGGGTCGTGACATGAATAGAGTACTGAGGAGGAATTTACTACCTGATGCTGAAGCTGAGCTGGAAGGGAATATGTGAGGATATTTAGCCATCATCTTTGCTTCTGCTTCCCATGTGGATCCCTCGACTAGTTGGTTCCTCCACAAAACTTTTACTAAAATGACCTCCTTGTTCCTCAACTTACCAACCTGGCGGTCTAGTAACTGAATTGGACCTTCTTCATAAGACAGGTTTTATTTTACACCAACAGCCTCTAATGGCACTATTAAGGTCGGCTCACCGATATATTTCTTCAACAAGGACATATGGAAGAATGGGTGAACTGATGCTAACTCCGCAGGCAACTCCAACTCATAAGCCACATTCAATGTGTATTAGGATTCTGTAAGGGCCAACATACCTTGGACTAAGCTTTCCTTTCTTCTCGAACCTCATCACCCCTTTTATAGGTGAAATATTTAGATATACTCAATCATCCACAGCAAACTCCAACTCCCTTCTCCTTACATCTGCATATGATTATTTTTGACTTTGAGTTGTTCTCAGTCGTTCCCTAATAAGTGGAACCTTCTACATGGCCTCATGTATTGAATCAGGTCCTATCAAGGTATCTTCACCAATCTCAAACACCCTACAGGAGATCTGCATCTCCCACCATATAATGCCTCAAATGGGGTCATTTGAATATTGGAGTGGCAGCTACTGTTGTATGCAAATTCGATGAGAGGTAGGTGATCATCCCAACTTCCCTTGAAATATCACGCAATCCCTCAACATATCCTCCAAAGTTTGAATAGTCTGCTCAGCCTAGCCATTTGTCTGTGGGTGAAAAGTTGAGCTGAGCTTGACCTGAGTACCAAGTTCTTTCTTAAATGACTTCTAGAATTGCGAGGTGAACTAAGTACCCCTATATGAAATAATAGAAAAGAGAACTCCATATAGTCTAACTAACTTCCAGATGTACAGCCTAGCATAATCCTTTACTGAGTCTGTAGTCTTAACTGGTAGGAAATGTGCTGATTTAGTCATCTGGTCTACAACCACCCAAATTGAGTCATGCTATCGGCGAGTATGAGGTAGTCCTATAATAAAGTCCACGTTGACTTCTTCCCACTTTCAAGTAGGAATATTAATATCCTAAGTCATACCCCCAGGTCTATGATGTTCTACTTCGACCTGTTGGCAGTTTGGACACTTAGCCATAAATTCAACAATGTCCTTTTTCATGACATTCCACCAGTAGACTTTTTGTGGGTTATGGTACATCTTGGGGGCACCTGGATGAATGGAGTACCTAGTATTGTGAGTTTTCATTATTATTCACTACCTCAAGTTATCTACATCTGAAATACACAACCTGCCCTGATAATGGAGCACACCATCTCCCCCTTTGGAGAATGCTTCCTCCTCTTTCCTCGGGACTGCTTTCTTCAACTTGAGCAAAATTGAGTATTCATCCTGCTTTGACTTAACCTCTACCACCAGTTTGGACCCCTAACCGAGCTAGTCTATGAATATCTCTAACCAGCACTTTCTTATCATCCTCAACATGAGCAACACTCCCCATAGACAATCTACTGAGGGGATCAGCCACTACGTTGGCCTTACTCGGGTGATACAAAATGCTCATTTCATAGTCTTTTAATAACTCTAACCACCTTATCTGACACAGATTCAGGTCTGTTTTATTGAAAACATATTGTAGACTCTTGTGATCAGTAAAAACATCCACATGAACCCTATAGAGATAGTGTCTCCAAATCGTCAAAGCGAACACTACTGCTGCTAGTTCAGGATTATGAGTCGGATAATTCTTCTCATGAACCTTGAGTTGTCTAGAAGCGTAAGCTATGACTTTTTCATGCTGCATCAGAACACAACCGAGGTCAACTCTTGAATCACAAAAGATGGCAAACCTGTCTGAACCATCTGGCAGAGTCAGGACTGGAGTTGTAGCGAGTCGAGTCTTCAGCTCCTAAAAGCTCTTCTCACATGCATCAGACCACTGAAACTTCACCTTATTTTGACTTATTTTGGTCAAAAGGAAGGCAATAGAGGAGAACCCTTCAACAAACCGTTTGTAATAACTGGCTAGACCCAAGAAACTCCTATTATCTGATGGAGAGGTGGGTGTTGGCCAGTCCTTAACTGCTACTATCTTTTGAGGATCTACCTAAATACCCTCTCTAGAGACCACATGGACTAGGAAGGCAACTGATTTTAGCCAGAATTCACACTTGCTAAATTTGGTGAAAAACAAGTTGTCCCTGAGAGTCTGCAACACTATCCTCAGATGGTAAGCATGCTCCTCCTCTGCTCTAGAGTAAACCATAATATCTCTATAAAGACAATAAGGAACTTGTCCAAGTACACCATGAATACCATGTTCATCAAATCCATAAAATATTCAGGTGCATTGGTTATTCCAAAATACATAACTACGAAGTCGTAGTGACCATACCGAGTTCTGAATGTTGTTTTCGGTGTCACATTCTCTGACCCTGAGCTGGTAGTATCCTGATCTGAGATCTATCTTGGAAAACAGCTAGCTCCCTGAAGTTGGTCAAATAAATAGTCAATCCTGGGTAGAGGATACATGTTCTTGACTATGACTTTGTTCAACTAGTGGTAGCCAATGCACATTCTGAGTATACCGTCTTTCTTTCACATGAATAGGATTGAGGCAAACCATAGAAAGATACTGG
>JACEIK010017231.1:0-13077 GCA_018107945.1 Datura stramonium
ACATATGTTCAGTTTTCATGTTTTTAAGTTTTATCTTAATTTTCATAAAATGCCTCTATGTTATTATTTCAAATTTCCGTTGTGCATGTTTACTCAGAATACTAGTGTATGATAGATCAGGGGTTGACTTGGGGTCACTTGTGACTTCAAGTACCGAGTTACGTCTAGGGTGTAGGCTTGAGGCATGACAAGATGGCAGAGGCGTGTGTCCGCCATTTTACCTTGGTTGTGTTATTCACTTATTATTTGTGATTTCATTTATGTTCATGAGGTGGATGTGAAGCTTATTATGAACGTCTAGGGTGTAGGCTTGAGGCATGACAAGGCTTGGCGTGAGGCGTGTGTCCGCCATTTTACCTTGGTTGTGTTATTCACTTATTATTTGTGATTTCATTTATGTTCATGAGGTGGATGTGAAGCTTATTATGACGATGTGCATTATTGTGGATATGATGCACCACAACAATGAACGCATTAATGCTAAGTGCGAATTTTTTTACTATGTGTGGTTGTTGAGTAGTTGTCTCTCGAGAATAACCGAGGATTTGTAATTCTTAATGGCAATTGGCTTGTTGTTATTATGGTCGTTGATGAATTCATGGTTTTATGTGAAATGTAATTGTTGATTATACTAAATTGTGTGATGGATGAGCCGAGAAGGAGCAACCTATATTGAGCTACCGCTCTAAGCAAAGTGCCGCCGCTGCATAAGTGATCGCTGTAATGAGAGGCCTAATCTAGTGAGCAGGTCGGCTAATTCCTGAGTAGAACTAGTGTTCGTAAGATGGCTTATAATTCTTCTTAAAGTTGAGGACCCTTCTTATATCTCTATTGTTGTACCTATATGTTATTGCAAGGCCTGACCGACGATGTCACTAGTACTATGTCATGTAATCGACCTTCCCCGCATTCTTTGAGTGCATAGTTCGAGCCTGCAGTTATTCGCGCTCACCGTGAGTCAAAGAGCCTTTTTGAATCAAGAAGGTGAGCGTATCGAGGACGCACATCAAACCTTTCGCGTATGTCCTTCTTTTCGTATTAATTTAACATTTTATTTCATTTTTGGTTTTAGTTTCTTAGCTTGTAATAAATTAGACGTCTGGTGCACGGGACAATCAGGTTCTAGAAAAATTGCTTATTTAGTTTTAGTACGAGTAGTGTAATGGATTTGAAATTTTCTTTTCAAAATAGTTGATTTCTTTTTCAAGAATTTTTTGATTATAGGAGTAGTATCGGGATTCGTTGGTTCGCCCACCGGAGGATTAGTATGGGTTCCAATCATGGCCATTTGGGTCGTGACACTGTAGTACTTATTCCATATAATTACTGCCTTGGTTATGCATGAAGCAAGAGAATTTTATTTTGTCGATGCTTGTTCCCCGGGTCCTCGAAAGTCATGGAGAGATGCAATTGATGTTTATCTCCAACCTTAATAGAGGAATTAAAGCTATTATGGAAAACCTGGGAGTAGAGCACTTTGATGCATCAACTAGATAGAATTTTATGTTACATGTACCTTCTTTGTTGTGGACTCACAAATGACTTTCCATCATATGGAAATTTGTCAGGATGAAGTACCAAATGAAAAAATCTTCTGCCCATGTTGCAATAAAGAAACTCTCTTTCAATTAGGTTGAAAAATGAAAAAATCCAGACGCTTTCTTCCTATTAATCGGGCGTATGGCGGAATGATAAAGATTCATTTGAGGGAACTAAGGACCAGGAGAATACCACAAAAATGCTATCCGGTAATGATATACTTGGATCGTTGGCTAATATAGATGGCTCAACACTATCAAAGCATCCAAAGAATAAGATTAAAATATCACATGAGAGTAGGGGTAATAAATGGAATAAGAAGAGCATTTTCTTTGATCTTCATATTGGAAAACTCTTTTCTCTATTAGGGAAGCCACTTTATGGTTATCTGAGGTTGCCCAATGACCTACAACCAACTCCGAGGAAGCTCAAATCGGCCTTTTTGAGAGATTCTTTCCCTAACCCAGATGTTGCAGCCTAATGGATTAGATCTATAGTTTTCGACAAATTAAGACTCGAGGCACTTCAATAAACTTGGTTGAGATTCAAAAATAAGATGACAAAGTGCCCTAACCATAAAATCCTGCATGACGCTTGTTGGAAATTTTTACTGTGTCTCCGAATCACATACCAAAGTCAGAGGCAGACCGTGGGGTGGCTGGAGTGAGCATTGATTAATCACACTTTGGAGCAAGCTGCCACTATTCTTGACAAGGTGACTAAGACAAATAGGGCCTGGCATACGAGGGAGGCTGATGCAAAGTGGAAGTGCCATGTTGTTGGTTTGACCGTGCACTAATGAAGAAAAGAAGAAGAACGCGACTGTGTGTTGGCTCATGTGTGCACATCATTGGACTTGCTGACAAAGCATATTATGGGAGCTGGAGCCAAAAAGGTAAGTGCAGAGGAACTCGTAAGGAAGGGAGAAAGGAGCCGATCACTCTGATTCCGAGGAATAGGCAAAAATTCCCGGATAGCTATGGTGGGTTTCCTAACTAACGCCAAGCGTCTAGACAAGACATTGGTGCCAAGGTTCTAGAAATCATGCTGGAACCAGTAGAGACAACTACAACAGAAATGGCCAGGATGAGCCGAGGTCGTGAGCACGAAGGAGATTAGAGATGGAAACGATGGATACTGCAATGACGGGTTGAGTCTACGTGCCTCCCAACGCACGAGAAGGGAGGCTAGGCAATCAAAGTTGAGAGCATGATGGCTGAGATGCTGAAGAAGGTGAGGTCCACTCGATGATTAATCAAGGAGATCCGCGATTCTATCAAGTATGGGTAAGAAAGTGGAATCTCATGCTACCACCACTGCGCACCGAACATCAATACGGGCAACCTGCGCGCATCACGAACCCTAGATAAAGGGCACTACCTAGCAAATTGTCCAAATCCAAAGAATGATGCACATTGCATGGTAGTGATGACTAGAGTGGTAAAACCACGCTGACCCCCGTTCACTGGAAGTTGAGCTGACAAAAGAGAGCATAATTGAAGAAGATGATATGAGTGCCGAGATAGAGAATGGTGAGCCGCAAGAGGCCCCGAGAGGAGAGAAGGAGCCCTCGATATTGATCAAGGCAACCCAGGAGAGATTAAATGTGGGTCGGGCATGGAGTGTATGTGTGGTATGCAAAGTTTATGAAGGAACTGGTGACTAAGAAGAGATATGTGGGCTATGAGCCCGTTGACAATATGCATCACTATAGTGCCATAGCTACAAGGGTCCTAGCTCATAAAAAGGAAGAACCGGTGCCTTCTACTATACCATGTAATGACGGCAATGTCGTAGTTCGCAAGGGTACTCGTGATCTAGGAGCCAGCATTAATTTGATGCCCTTGCGTATTCAAGAAATTGGGATTGGAAGCCCTGCACGACCAACATGCAGCTACTGATGATTTGACGTAATCGTTAAAAAGCCAAATAAGCACCCCAGTAGATGTGCTTGTCAAGGTAGATAAATTTATATTCCTAAAGCAGAGTTTCGTGATTTTGGCTTGCGAGGTTAATTATGAAGTCCCCATAATTTTGGGGCAACTATCTTGCAATCGGGAGGGCTCTCGTAGATGTGGAAGCCGGTCTCACGGGGTTTAGATTTAATCCAAGAAGAGGTCACTTTCAACATCCGTAGGACAATGAAGAAGCAACCCAAGGAATTTAGTGTAATATCGCATTAGAGGATGAGTATAAACCACTTGACGAATTCGAGTAGTCAAGAGATTTGCGTCAAATGCAACGTTAAATCGTGCACCGCATGGGAGACAACCCATGGAAGGTGAAGTTTGAGTAGCCCTGTGTATGTTCTCTTCCCCCGCGTTCTTATAGTTTATGCTTCGACTTAATCTTACTTTTCAAAAAGGAGGTGTCTTGTGATTTTTGGGATTTTTGATTCGTCTCGAGAGTTTTTCTTGCTGTGATTCTTTTCCCTCGGCATGCTATCTAGTAGAACTGACATGTAGGATTTTTTATTTTTAGCTTGTGGATTTTGTTTAATTAGAAAGTAACTTAAGGAGTACTCAACCAATAAAATGCACTATTTTGGTTTCTTGAAAAATTGACCCCTGCTTAAAATTTTTTTTGATGCATTAGCTATGTATTTGCGACAACATGCATGATTTCAGTGAATCTTTTGATGTCATTTAATTTATTAATATGAGTAGTCTTGTTAAGCCATGTATAAATTAGTGAGGTGAGGTGAAAATAGTTCATGTACCATGTGTGAGTGAGGTATAGTATTCTTAGTTTAATACTGTGTTGAAGATCTAGATCTTGCCTGGTTGGTCTTTGCATAGGCTAAGGATGGTTGGTTAGGATATGATCATAGGCCATTTTTGTTTAGCTCACTTTAGCCTATATTACCCTGCCAAAGTTGCATGAATCCCTCGATCCCAAGTTTGAGCCTTAATAGACCATGTTTCTTTATTTACCGATTAACCGTACCCATTTATTTATAATGAACCTATTTTGGCCCTGGTCCCTTCTTAGATACTGTGAACCTCAACATAAGCAAATTCTTAAGTTTAGGGTGTATTAGAATAGGGAGCGTAAATGGTGGAACGAGAAAGGAAAAGCAAAGAGAAAAGAAATGAGAAAAATGAGGCGAGGTGTGATGAAAAGAAAACAGATGAAAATGTTGAGAATCTTTGAAAAAAGAAAACTCAAAAGAAAATGAAAATGCTAAAAAGTTGAAAACTCACCGCACCCATGCAAATGTATAAAAAGGTGAAAAGGGAAGAAAAGGGAATGAAAGAATAAAGGGTGAATAGGTGAATGGTGTAGCCAAGGTATGTAGTGCCAAGGAAGGGATAGTCACTTATAAAATCTTCCATCTTTATCATGTCCAGCCCTAAGCCTACATTACAAGCCATATCAAGTCCTATAGTGATCCTAATCACTATCCGATAAACCAAAGCAGAAAATAAGGGCAAGCCTATGATATCTAACACATATAATACTTGTAACTTCTTTAGAGTGAGTGTCTTACTTGTTTAGTCCCATGCCATGTTTGACATTTTCATATCTTAGTAGGGACTTCATTTGTGTGAGGGCACATGGATTGGTGTTTGCTTTTACCATTGGTCTTTGCGAAAAATATCGTGATGACTTGATTGCCTGATAGCTAGATGACATGTCTTGATCCCTCGTTATGCTGAGGTTTCTTGTAATGCATTAGTTGATGATTTTAAGAAAGGGTCAGTAATGTTTGTATAGAAAGTGCAGTTTTGTTTGAGTATTGTCTAGCATTCTAAGTCTATTAGTTGAGCGTCATGTTTAGTTTTTGTATTCTTTGCGTAATGACATGCAAAAGTCTTAAGTTGAGGGTGTTGATGTGCTGCGGATTTACAAGACTTTCTATGCTCAAAACTAAGACAATAGCATGGACTTAGGTGTATTTATGTGATATATGCAATTTTCCTTTGGTTACACGATAAATTGGTGTTGGAGCTAAATGATGAAAAAGATAGCCCGAAGTGTGCAAAATAGGCTCAAATTGCGCCCGCGCACGAGCCGAGGAAGGTCCTATGAGTTGTACCGGTGGCCGTGAAAAGTTGCGTATACAGGTTAGTAGATGCAAAGATAATGAGTCTGAAAACAGCCACACTGCTTTGTACGAGTTGTGGTGATGAAGGTGAAAAGATCTTAAGATTTGCATAAGAGGCTGACTGCTAAGGAAGGGAAATACGAACCGCTTAATGAAGGTACGAGCCGTAATTATATGGCCGTGATGAACTTCTTAAAATTTCAAAGTTCAGTCAAGCCATGAGAGCTCAGTACGGATTATAAGATGAGGGGGTACGAGTCGTACCAAGTCCAAACACTTAGCCAAAATCTAGTCACTATGCAATGTACGAAAGGATGTTATGGACCGTAGGTTCTCGCCACATCGTAGGTTGACTCATGACGTCATGAACCGCATGTGGAAATTCACCCTGCTTAGCTTAGGAAAGGGATTCTTGTGGTTCAGTATAAATACGTTTTATGTTTCATTTTCTTAGTAGATTTTTGTCGAGACATTATTGGAGACAACATTAGACAATTGAGAGAAAGAGAGAATTGAGTTGATTTGACTTGTTATCAACCTTTTCTTGAATTCTTCTTGTTCTTGATATTTGTTCTCTTCAAGATTTTGGCCGAACTAAAGGAAGTGTTTTTCTCATACTTGTAAGTATTGATTTATGCTTAATCATGAATCTAATTCACAACCTTAAATTATGAGAGGCTAAAGTCTCCATTGCTAGGTTGTGGAACCATGGTGGATTAACAAGCTAGGTTGCACAAAGTGATTCTAACACCAATACAAACACTTATATTGTATTCTCTTCATGCTTAAACATTTCTTAACAGCAAGAATTAATAGATATGCCCAAATTCTTTACTTGCTCAGTCTAAGAGGCAGAGATTAGAGTAAGGTGAGAATACTACCGTAGACTTGATCTTGATGATCATTATATTAACTTGAGTTGTGGTCAGCAGGATACTAAATATGGAACTTAGTAATAATGGGTAGTTTTAAACTCGCTCATGAGACTTGGTTGAGTAATTGAGTATAGTCATTCAATAGGGACTCACCGGTGGTCGCTTGAATAAACCTAAGTTACCGGGCTTCCTATAAGTAAGTATTGGTGATGATCACAAGTGTATACCCAAAGCCATTATGAACCCATTGGTAACATAAACCCTAGTTATCCTTTTTATTTCATTAAAACAATGATTTGATAATTCTTTTTATCATTGATTTTCTTTTAGAAACCCTGCTGAAGTAACTATCTCACAAGTTCATTTACCAGCTGTAATCTAAATTTCTTCCATATTCCTTTGGGATCGACCCAATCTCTAATTGGGCCTTTATTAACAAATTCCGTTTCTTTTATACTTCATTAAGAGGTGTGGTTTGAGCATTATCAAGACTCCCATGCTGCCTGCTCCCCCGGCCTTCCTCCACTCGCTCGTTCATCGACGTGTCAAATCTCCGTTCCACCTAGGACCTTTCTCCTGCATGTGCCATACCCTAAATATTCTCAACATGCACATGTGCGTAAGCCGCTAAACAACAAAAACTTACGGGGTGTAACATCATCTCCTTAGAAACATTCGTCCTCTAATGTAAGCTTATCCTTGTGAGGTCCTATACTTTAAGCTTTGTCCAAAATTTGGCAGAGTCTCCATAATATGGACTATCTGGAAACTTGAAATGTAGAAAAGTCCAACACAGGCGTTTCACGCGCGACACACCGACTAACATAATTCCACAATATATACATAGATAACTAAGAATAGTATCAAGAAAAGAAACTATACAACACCTAAGAACTATCTCGCCTTTTAATTTAAATTTTCTAGTTGTATATTAATATCATCATAGAGCCTAGAACAACTGAGGATATCTAGATCTTGTGTCATCTCAGCTTCTCAATCCATTTCTTCTAGCTTTTCCCCTCCATACGACTTTACTAGGCTACATCATTAGTTTTCAAGATGTAAAGCCTCCGCACCTAACGATCTAGCATACCTATTGAGGTCTCCGCGGGACGACTCTTCTGTAACCTGGGCACCCTCGACTGGGTCAACTTAAGAAAAGGTTTTCTACATACTTGCGTAATATTGGATGAATAGACCCTATCTACGAAGGTAACTCTAACCCATAGGCCACTTGGCCGATCTTCCGAAGGATCCGGTATAGCTGAATCCAGTGGTTGGGCTTGCCTTTCTCGACAAATCTCAAAAAACGCACTTCTTTGGTTAAATTTTAAGGATACTTAGTCATCTCATCAATCTCCAAGGCCCCACGTCGCACATCAAATAGGACTTTGATGACTCTAGGCTGTCAAGAAATGCTCCCTAATGAGTTTAGCCCTTATGATTGGTGCATCATGTTAGGTCTAATTAACCCTGATTCATTCACTTCTGAACCATCCTTGGTGGGGACCTGTATTGCTGTCCGTATATAGCCGTAAAATGGTGACTGCTATTATATACAACTCCAGAAGAGATGGATAGTTATCTCAACCTCCTTGAAGAAGTTCAGTATACACGCCCTTATACATATTCGAGCGTCTCACGTGCTCTTAAATTTCCCATCGGTCTGGGATGAGAAGTTGTACTTAAATTAATTCGCATCCCCAAACCTTCTGGAAATGACTTCGAAAGTACAACTGTAAACTGTGCCCCTCTTTAGAGATAATAGACACTAGGACTTCATGTAGCTGGATTATTTCTCTCGATATACAACTACATAATCTTCACTCGAAAGCTCAACCTTGTAACTAAATTCGTATTTAATTACTTCACTTTCACGCAAAAAATAACTATCTCTAGAGTTAGCCTGCGAAGTTTCTAATTTTCAGCCTCTTCCTACTGGCCATTGGAGCTTTGTGCTACAACTCAACTGTATCTTTCTTCTTTCTATGTCATCAGTAGATTTCTTTTATAACTTGATGTGTTTTCACAAACTCCGGGGTAAAGAGAATACCCACATGGTGTACCTTTTCTATAGTCTACCAATGAAGCCCTGCCACATTTGGAATGCAGAGTCATCCTTTGAGTCTCAAGACTTCAGCCCCTGTTATCTCGAAATTCACTTACTCCTTCTGTTGAGCTTTGTCTTTAGCCGTACTAGGCTAGGGTCTCCATACCGTCACTCCCTTACCTCCATAACTAAAGGTGATATTGCAATATTCTAGGTCACCATCTCACTATCCTTTAGATGTCATCCTGATGCTTATTTCTCAAAATGCAGTGGCAATCCCGAGCTCTATTAGCCCGCTGGCAGCCCTAGAGGTGGTTCTGCTCTCCCCGAGCGATGTTCATGTCTTGCCCTTACTTTTTATAGGCCGAAACTCCGGGGTTCAGTTCTATGCACCATACTAGCAAGGATATTACCGCCAAGTATACTAACCTATGCTGTCCTGACCGCACTCGGTCAGTTCCTATCATAGAATCTTTCTGCCCCTCAACATAAAAAGTTGGGGGACCACCACCATTATTCTCCCGGTATTCACTACCACCATCAATATTGTTACACCCCGTTAAATTCTTAACATGTAGATGGCCTATTCGCATGTTGTTTAAGAGTTTTAGAATGCCACACATTCTAGAAAAAGTCTGGGAAAGATCGGACAAGCACCAAGTCAGCGTCGCAAGGCAAAATGCGACTTATAAATCGCATTCCAGAATGTGACTTATAGGTCCCAATTATATAAGCCCCCAACTTCGTTGTATCATTTTAATTCATAATTTCCAAGAGAGTAAACAGAAACAGGGGGGCACGAGGGATTCTTTGAAATTCCGTCTGTTTACGCTATTAAATGCGGTCCAAACACGAATTAATCTTGGGTAGTAAAGTATTAAGCCGCCGGAGCATTCCTCGCGGAGTTAGTTTCGTGAGGGCCCGGCCGCTTTAATCGGCCGTCCTACCGAGCTAAGGTAAGTGGAATTGCTTCAAATTAGTGTCAATGTACACCTAGCCTTAAAGTGAGTATTTCTCCCTTTCCTGACTTTCAAGAAATAGAAGCCAAATTGGGCTATATATATATATATCAAAAGTGATATTTTCTTCCGTAATATTACCGTATTTAGTTCTAATTGATATATGTGTGAATGCAAATAGAGAAATAGCCGAGTACTGACCGGAGCTTCTCGCCCGTTAGTCGAAAATCCGGAAGTGAAGGTATGTAAAGCCATTTCCTTCGGCAAGTTACTAACTCTAGCCTAGCATAATTCAGTGAACTCCGTAATAGAATTCTCTGAGTCGAATATTGAGTTTTGTGCGACCAAGAACTCCGCCTTTACGTTGTTATATTATATTCAGTCCGAAAGTTAGTAAAATACACAAATGGCGAGATATATTTTCATAATTAGTATAAACCAGTATGCATTTAGCAAGCATGTTTTATAATATTTATGACATATATTTAGAATGAAAGTTAGTAAAGTAATGATGACAGATTATAAGATTCCAAATACAAGATAGTCAGATAGCATTCGGCTACAGTATATTACATACAGTTAGATAAGATTCTAGATTCAGTATAAAGCAGTATGAGAATCAGTATAACACAAAAAAAGTAGTTCAGAATGAGAAACTGTATCACAGACCGCATTTTCCGTTTAAACATGCTTGCTATATGTGATTATTGATTGCTGAGACTTGTTTGTGTTGTGAGGGTACCCTTGAGCGTCCTCGCCGCCCCTGGGTTGTAACTGTGTCGACCCACTTAGAGGGTGGGTATACGTCACCCAAGGAGTGGCATGCCATCCGCAGCAGAGGGAAGAAGATGGGATGAAGCTTTCCCCCATATCGGGTCGATCACAAGATAGCAAGACAGCTTTACCTCGCTACAGCGCCTTGCGCCTGTGTGAATAGATTTCAGATATGATACAGTTACAGTTACAGATACAGTACAGGAGTCCTCTGACTCAGACACAGTTACTATATCGAGGCCATAGCCTCAGGCCGGGAGACCCAAGTGGTGGCAGAGGTGCTCGTAGTTAGTGGGTAGGACGAGTGAGTGATTTATTTTTTGATGGTTTAGACCCTAGTAAGGGTATATAGATTGTTTGATTCGGCTTATGGGGGTTGGTATTGGTTTTGCTTGCTATGTATATGTATATATATATATGTTATATATTGGCTAATAGACGCGTATCGCCACGTCGACAGTATGCTCCTGCCTTATTCTCGGTACAGAAAAGCCCGATTCGCATTCTATCACTATATAGATCCGTATATTTCTTGCTATTCAGAGTTTCTAGTTATGTTGTTAATATTCAGATGCTTTCAGTTTGCTTTCCATACTCTGTACTCAGTGGTACCGACGCCCGCTTGGGGCGCTTCATTACTTCCCTGCAAGTACTCATAGACGAGGAGCCGATCCTCTCGTGATTCCAACAATTTATTATCACACCCTCACATCCGAGCTAGACAACTAGATGTCCATTTTCTTTCTTTGTTGTATAGTATGGGTAGGTCGGGGCCCTATCCCGACTATTTACGCATTCACAGAGGCTTGCATTGTATATATATATCTCCTCGTGGGTTGGGGTGGTGCCTCTGGCCGTGAGGCCGTGCGTTTGTTTAGTTGTTTAGTATTGTTGATTGTGTTGGCCGGGTGGGGCCATATTCTGATAGTAGTGGTGACCTTGCCGGTCACGTAGATGTACAAAAGATCCGTTATGTTGAGTTGCTGTGTAACTAGACAACATGATGCAATTGTCGTCACATAGGCTTCCTATAAGAATAGGACTCAAGTTAGTTGATATTACTGAAAGAAATATAGGCCCAGTTTTCACCCGTAGAGGCTATATTGACAGCCGTTATATAGTTCTGATTCTAGGGAATCCGAGTTAGAACAGCCTGTGCACCGCATGTGCTTAGGCTCAAGAGTCTACCGCAACAGTCCTAGTAGGGCACTGTGTGCTACCATACCCCCAAGGGCGCATCACAAACTTGGTATTAGAGCGTGTCAAGCTTCAGGCAGTCTGCAAGCCGTGCTAAGTAGAGTCTTGTCTATGGGATGTGTTGTGCACCACATACTATAGGCAAGGAGGCTACAAGGCATGATGATGTGATGGTTACTCTTTCTCTTTCTCATTCAAATGCTATAGAGCGGCATGCATAAAGTCGAGTTTTTAAAACTTACCATATTCTTTTGAATAAGCGTATACAAGTCAGCTCGTTGATATCCTATTCTAAAGGTAAGATCAAAGATAGCAATGTGAGAGGGCACCAAATGGCTACAAGGTAATTACAGCAATAGGAGGGAGGTATCGTGGATCTCCCCAATGTGATACCTTTATTGGTACCATTCCCAAGATATTTCATATAATCTTTGTGCTAGGGAAGTTAGAAGCATAACGTACATACGATGTGATTTATTTGTTGGGATATATAAGATCCGATTAAGATAATAGACAATTACGCATTATAGATAAGTGTGAGAAAGGAGAGGAAAATGCTGATTCCACTCTCCATCTTTTCTAATATGGGTACAGCCTCCATATTTCCGTTTTTGTTGCAAAAGAGAAGAAGGCTATTCCTACCTCTTAGTTTTGATTCCAAAGATAAAGAAAGGGAATAATAATTGAGGTGGAGGTTGCCCAAAATAAGAAGTAAGTGAAGAGGGGATTGGTTGATTCCGTAAAGTGTTAGAGTTTAAAGAGCCCCTATGATTACGTAAGTTAAGCACTCCTCATGGTAATAAGTCAAAAGAGCAAATAAGACTACTAGCTTACTCAAGTAGGTGTAAAAGACCTCGTCGCTGATGAACGCCCAAGAATAGTTAAGTTCGAGCTGAAAAAGGCCAAGTCCGCCATAAAATTCACAACAACGGCAGATATACCGTAAGATAATAGTTATGATTTCCGCCAGGTATATCGAAAGGTAGGGAGGTCATGTGAATCGTATGCGTCCGACCGCAAGACAAAGAAGTATAAGCCGGGACTTGACCTAAGAACCTTATTAACAATGTAAGGCAAAGTACGTTGAACCCTAGAGCTCAGCCTAAGCAAGATAAGGGAAAGAAGCAGGAATACTAGATTTTGAGGAAAAACTAGAATCACCTCCAGATTAAGAGAATATCGTGTATTAAGGAATAAGCCTTGGACTGACAGTTAAGAGATAGTAAGATTGCGGTTCAGAATGCTGCGGTACGTCCGCCTACAGAGAAGTTAAGAGACTGTCGACATAGAGATTCTAATCTAGTGCGTCTTGGAGATAAGGCCCAACAGACCGTCACGGGCCCTTAATGTAGTGCCAAGTAAGGCCACGAGGTGCGGATGTTGACCCCACATTGTAAGAGTGGAGAAATTCTAAATAGCAGATTATAGCTAAAGTGCATGTGTTTGTTGCTTTCGGAATGGGGCGGAAACCCAAGGAAATGGTACGAGAAGATAGGAGATATCATTAAATTGTAGAAGCAGTATATCATGTGCAATATGAAATTCAGTGAAGTATGTCAGAGATTACGTATTACTACAAAAAGAATTCAGTATGTATTGTACGTAGTTGTTGATATATATATATATATATACAGA
>JACEIK010017233.1:0-13073 GCA_018107945.1 Datura stramonium
TTATATAAAATCACATGAAAATGTATCAAATAGCTTAGCAAACACGACTAATTTAAGTTTTAAAGCGTATCACGGGACCTATATTATTTCCCGTGATCACCAATCTCGCTCGATTGCGCTCTTTCTTTTCTATATTTCTCTTCTTCTTTAGGGTCTCGTCTCCAACATCCTCAAACACCCTCTTTTTCCCTTTCTCCTTCTTGACTCCTATAGGCTCCCAATAAATTGCCGGATCAAGCTCCTCATTAATGCCAACGTCAAGGTCAGGAAGAGTGGGGGGCTTCTATATTACCGGCTGCCATGATGACAGCTCATCCACTTGGCTCTAAAGAGCCCCCAACTCCTCATAGAGGCTGCCCATGTCAGTCTGCTCAGTCATACGCGCATAGAATCTTCTCTCTAAGCCATCTAGCCTGGCGTGTAGGGCCTGTGCAGCTGTGTCAATTCAGCCTTTACCCGAGGCATGACATTCTCCATCATAAACTGAACCTTCTTCTCAGCTACAGTCAGTCTTTTGGCCAACTTCTAGAGAAATTCCTGAAGCACTAGCATGTACCCCGCTGGAGTCTGGCTGAGGAGGCCCATAGGTGGTGCAGGAGAGGTGCTAGGAGCTACATCTGAATGACCGACATTTGAGTGGGGGCATTCACCTGTGCGCCCCCAACTCTTTGTGATACTGGGACTGTGGTAGAAAGTCGTGTCCGGCTTACCAGGTTCATCTCATTTCGTATTAAGCCAATATCTGTGATCTGTTATCCTCCGATCAAGTGCTCCTCACCACGATGTACCTTGATACCTGCCTCTGTGCGCAGTCTGAATATGAGACTCGGGAATGTGATGGTAGCACTCAATCCCATAGCCCAATCTCAGATCTCCTCTGCAATGACCCTCAAGATATTGATGGGATATCTGGACATGATACATGCCACCAAAGCTACTATATTTGTGCTGAGGGTGTTGTCATTTACTGTCGGGGCCAATTGGTGGCACATTAACATCCAACAGGCTTTTGCTATGAAGTTCAGAGAATTCTTTGTGACTTGCTTGCCGCTAGTGACCTGTTTTGCCTCTTCTTTGTCCTCAACAATAACCTCAGACAACCACTAAATTTTTCTACGACTCTCATCAAAGACCATCTGTTTGATCTATTTTATGGCCTCCACCCGATAGTCATACTCTGGCGTAGCATGTGGTGGTATGAATTGGGTCCCATATAACACCCGAGCAATAGTTCACTCGGATATATCCACATTGCGTCCTTGTACCATGACGCTCTCCTACTTGGGCTGATCATTCAATTGTTTCCCCTCTTTAGCTTTATGCTGCATGGTTGCCAAATAATTGGCGTAGAACTCCCGGATGATCTCTGAAGTGTATCGATTCGGGGCTCTAACCATCCAGTCAAACCCGTAGAAGCTAAATATTCGCTTCATCTCCTCCACCTCATTTAGTGAATTGGTGAGGATCCGCGACTCTTCTTGAATGCTCCGTCTAGGTTTATTCTTAGCAGTGAGAGCAATACCCTGTTCATATATCTCCTGGGCTCCTAGTACTCTCCACTGTATGATACGGTTCTCCCTAGGCAGATTCTGCTCCTGCTCAGCATTGGGTTCCTCCTCCTTAAATCCGGAATCACTGTTTGCATCGCCGGATTGGACCTCCTCGAACCCCTCTTCTTCATTAGAGCCGCTTCCAGACTCTTGGGCTCTTTCCTCAGCTCTCTCCTTAGACTGGGGAGCACCAGCGGATGTGGCAGTGGCAGCCTCAGCCTGGGCTTTAGCCTTCGCCCTAGTGGTTTGGGTACCATTAGTATCAGATGTGTCGACCCGGTATTCCTCCACTGAACCCGGTATTCCTCCACTGAACCACTAGGGGTATTACCCGCTTGTTCGGATTTGGAGGTTTTATCTATCAATGCCCTCCAAGTAGTTTCTTTGGATGCTTTTCTTTTCTGCATCATTGTATTACATATTATAATTTTCATATAAGTTTATGCTCTATATTAAAAATATTAAATTCAGATAAACCTCGATACTAATATTTTGCATCCGACTCGAGCAACAGCGGATTGATTTGGGCAAACAACAAATAATTTTTTGGCCAACTTAGCTATGGAAAAAAAGGGTTAGAATTCCAAATCTGAGAAAAAGAAAGCAAGAAAAAAGTCCTCTATAATTTATCACAGGTCTACAGTACGAGTAATACCTTGGAGGTACGATTCGTACTGAGACTTGTAATGTCTCAGATCAATGTTACACCTCTTAGGTACGACTCATACCACAAAGGTAAGATCCGTACCACGAGTTGTATCAGGATACCCATTGAAAACAAATATTTTGTATTTTTCCATGACTCATGGTACGACCCGTAAGTCGATTCCACGAGTCGTAGGAAGGATTGTACTATTACTTTTGGACTTAACCCTTTTTAGACTCTTGGTACAATTGCCAGGTATGACTTGCTGCAGGATACTACGAGTCATACTAGGTTTCATACCTCATGGTTTTTACAAGTTTGGCTTGGGGCAGTCCCAACGAGCCATCCTACGAGTTGTAGTGTGAAATCATGAGTCGTAGGAAGGCTTGTGAAGCCTGTCCCTGCATTATTTTTGATTCAGTTTGCAGGTGATTTTGATTTTATGTTGGGTACTCAGAATTACCCAAGTCCAGGCATGCATTCATCGAGTTTTAACAGTTACCCATTCCTCCCTTTTTTACTCACAACCCGTAACTCATGGTTAATAATTTATTATGCAATTTTTACATGTTAAATCCCTAACTAGACACAAATTATCTTGTTCACATCACTGGTCATGGTCCTATTGAGTTTTTTCATGCATTTAGAGGACTCCCAGGGATTAGGCATGTTAGCTCAAGCACAATAGGTCTTTTTATTCAATTCAAATCATAACACTTACTTGAATGATGTGCAACACTGCTTACTTCGACTAGAAATCAGAAACTAGGGTTGGAGTTGGAATTTCACGATATTACCTGAGCAAAAAGCTTGCTCAATTGATCTTGATCCTGAGTTACAGGTGTGACGGAGTCGTGAGTTCTTTTCATGAATTTGGTTTTGAGTGCGTGGGAGAAGGGTCAGGTCTATTTGAAGTTTAAATAGGTTGTAGGGAAATTTTAAAAAATCTTGGCTGAGTCGGGTAATTTTAAGCTTTTTGACCCATCACGACTCATACCACGAGTTGTAGGAAGGGCCTACGACTCGTAACAGATATGTTGAGAAACCTTACAGGTGGACCTACGAGTACATCTTATGACTCGTACTATGCAGGTCAACCCGTACTATGACTCATAGGTCTCTCTTACTTTGATGTCCATGCCTTGTATAGTTCATAACCACAGTGAGTACTACGACCCATACAACGAAGTTACGAGTCGTAGGACCAAACGTACCCTGAACTCATGCACTGAGATACATCTCTGCTTCTCACCACAACTCGTACTACAGCCCATACAATCCTCTTACGAGTCGTACGAAGAACGGTAGCACCAGTCTGTTCAGCAATTCTTCTGCCACCTATTTTTGTTTCCCCTACACACTGAACACATATAAGTCAATCAACTTGGGTTGCCTCCCAAGAAGAACTTGATTTAACGTCGCGACATGACGTAGGTGTTCGGTTACTCAGAATTCACCAAACCACCACATGGGTTGCCTCCCAAAAAGCGCCTAATTTAACGTCGTAGCACGATGCAAGTTTCTCGACTACTCAGAATTTTTCAAGGAACTCGGACTCATCCTCTATCGCTGAGACCACTCTGTACTCCTTTGGTTGCTTCATTGACCGGCAGACATTGAAGGTGACCTCTTATTTATTTAGTCTGAATTTCAACTGGCCAGCCTCCACATCTACTAAAGCCCTCCCAGTGGCAAGGAATGGTTGCCCCAAAATGATAGGGACCTCAAAATCAACCTCGCAATCAAGGATCTCAAATTCCGTTGGGAATATGAATCTATCCACTTTAACAAGCATATCAAATAGGATTACCACAGGCTTCTTCACAGTTCAGTCGGCCATCAGTAGCCGCATAGTGTTAGTGTGAGGGCTCCCAAGCCCAGCTGCTTAAACACAACTAACGACATTTGAATGTTGCTTGCTCCTAAGTCGCAGAGTGCCCTTGTGAAGTTAATATCACCAATTGTACATTGAATGGTGAAGGCACCGGGATCTTCCTTCTTCTGGGCAAGGACCCGTGAGGCTATAACGCTACAATGATGCATATTATCCACCAGCTAATAGTTCACGGACCTTTTCTTCATAAAAAGGTCATTCATAAACTTAGCGTATCCCGACATCTATTCCAATGCCTCAACCAATGGTATGTTTACAGATAATTGTTTTAGTATTGATAGAAATTTCTGAAACTTGCACCATTCTCTGCCTTCTTATTCATTCTTTGAGGGAATGGTGGCGGTGGTCGTGGAATAGCCTTGTAAATCTTTGTGGCTCCTTGATTCTCTCCTTGTTCAGCTTCAGGCCCCTTTTCAACAACTAGAGCCTCAGTCAACTCAGCATCCTCATTATGCTCATTCTCGGCAATATCTTCCTTATCATAGATTATTCTTTCTCTCTTCCTTTGAAGCTCAACTACAATCGGCAGAGGGGGATCAACCATGGTCTATTCAAACCTAGTCATCACAGCCATGTAGTGACCATCATTCTTTGGATTCTGGATTGTGTTGTTAGGTAGTGTACTCTTTTGTCCAAAAATTCTGCCTCCTCCTCGAAATCTGAGTGTTCAGGCCGTGGCTCTTGTCCTTGTGTCCCCACTATATTAACTTTTCTGGCTCTAGCGCCCGTGATATGCTTCGTGATCAAGTCTAATGATGTTCTTATGTAAGTCAATTCCTGATCATGTTCTTCCTCCTTCCTTCATTGGTCTTTAGTCAAACCAATAACATATGTACCAGCCGCTACTTCCGCTTCCCAGGTGTGCCATGCTCTGTTTGTTTTGGTTACTTTGTCTAGAATAGTGACAACTTGCTCTCAGGTGTGGCTCATCAGTGCTCCTCCCACCATTGTGTCTGCTACAGCTTTAGTACTGTTGTTCAGTGATCCATGAAAAATCTCCAACAAACTATCATCAGGAATTTTGTGGTTCAGGAACTTGGCTAACTTCTTCTTGAACCTCAACCAGGTTTCATGAAGTGCCTCAGTCTTCAGTTATCAGAAATTATAGATTTCATCCTTAAGTTGCAGTATCCTGGAGGGTGGAAAGAATCTCTCTAGAAAAGCTTGCTTGAGCTCCCTCCAGTTGGTAATGGAGTCGTTGGGCAACTCCGATAACCATAAAGTGGCCTCCCCAGATAGAGAAAAGGGGAAGAGTCTTAGCCTTATAGAATCCTGGCTGACTCCGGGCAACCTGTACGCCTTGCATATTCCCATAAAATTAATTAGGTGCAGGTTGGCATCATTAGCTGCGTGACCACTAAACACCCCCTTCATGTTCAATAATTTCATCATGGTGCTAGCGATGTCAAATTTTGCCCCAGCAGGCAATGGTGATGGTACGATAGCTCTGGTTGAATCGGCTTCATCAATGTCCGGGACATCCTCATTGAAGAACTGAGAGCTATATCTTTGGCCTCTGTTTGCCCGTCCATGATGACCAGCATTGACAACCTCATCTCAAGCATCCTTCGCATCCTGAAGTGCAACTTGTCGAGCTAGCTCGGCTTTCCTTGTTTCTTCAGCAATATGGGCATCTCTCTATTCTTGGTTCTCCATTCTTCGCAGTGTTCTTTCAAGTTGAGATCCAAAGGAATCAAGGGGTTTTCACTCCGACGAGTATTTGGCATTCACCAAGAGACTGTCACGTCTCAAAATACCCCCTAGACGTGACTGGCACCCGCTAACATCACCTACAATGGCGAACCAATTTATCCATAACACATGCTCATTTATATAAGCACTAAGAGCAAATATTTGAACGTCTAAACACATTAATCATTTTTAAATAGAAATAGGGAATTCAACAGAATCCAAAATCAATCCATCAATTCATCAATCACTCAAATACTAAGTGTCTAGCCCAAATTCCACAAAAGACCATGGAGCATCTAATAGAGTTACATGAATCTAACTGTTAGGAATGCAAACCCCAATAAATAAAATATATGTTATAAAATAGATAGAGCTGAAATGAAAGCCTCCACGAATCAATGCGAAGGCTCACCTCAGCAACAGAATTTATGCAAACGGACTCGTCAGCCACTAGTCTCACGCTCCACAATGGTATCTGCATAGACATGCAAGTAACAAGTGAGCTATATATAAATATAACTCAGTAAGATCCCTGACTTGTCACTTTAAATACCCCTGGAAAGAGTGGTTTATATATATATATATACACACAAAACTCACCATAAGCACATAAATTATATCATAATATAACCTTCAACAAGATTCACACAGTTAAGTATCAAGAATACTATATATTTCAACACAATTTACACTGAAGGCTTGTCTGAATGACATCTAGGCAAATTACTCCACACCACGATTCCACAACAGCATACACAATGCTCAATATTGTCAAGAGGCATACGCAATGCCCAATACTGTCAAGAAGCATACACAATACCCAGTGATATCTAGGAACATACCCAATGTCCCAACCTCATGGCTCACAGCTGTATCACTCTACGAATTAATTGTACTAAAGAGAGTTTTGGTGTGCTTAAATATAAAATATACACGGCTGGCCTCGAAGACCACCGATTCTACCAAGCACACGCTCGTCCCAACACATGGACCAGGCAAACAAAACACATTTGTAAAATAGATTTGAAAAGCAAGCATTCAAAGCTTAAAGTCTCACTTACCTCGAATTCACAACTCAAGCACACTTTTCAATAACTCGGAACTATGCTCTCGAGTATCCGGATCACCTCAAACTATACAAAAATGGGTTTAGAATGGTCACAAATACTTTAGTAGATGTTTCCTTAATTTTAAACGAAAGTCAAATTCACGATCAAAGGTTTAACCAAAAAAGTCAACTCTGGTCAACAGGGAAGAATTCCAGAACTATGACCACCAACAGATTCTCCTCAAAGAGAGGATTCCAAAATATTAATCAAAATCAAATTTTGATAATGTTTGCCCTTTCAAATTGATGATTTGGGTTGAAGAACCCTAGGGCTAAACTTACTCAATTATTCAAAATTTTCCCATGTTTCTACCCTGAAAACTTTCTTGTAACTGCTTAATAAACTCAAGAAAAATATTAGAATCATTACCTTGATGATTTGGGATGAAAATCCCTATTTTTCTCTTCTCTTTTCCTCTCTTTTTCTACTGCATTTTCTTTTCTTCTCTTCTTTTATTTTCCAGGTTCTGCTTCTGGTTTCCAACCAGACAACCCTTTTATTTATTTATTTCCGCTTATTCCCTTTTTTTGTGACCCTTAGTCCCTTTATTTATTTTTAGGCTTAAATTACAAAATTATCCTTAATGAAAATTTAGGTTATTAAATTCTCCCCTTCATAAAATAATGTTCGTCCTCAAGTTGTTCTAGAATCATACTTGCAGTGTCAAATGGATGAGGATATCTATCTTGCATGTCCACCTCATACTCTCAAGTAGCCTCCTTAGTTGGATGATTTTGCCACAACACTCTAACTGAAGCAACCTTCTTCGACCTCAATTGCCTCACTTGTCTATCAAGAATAGATATTGGACCCTCCTCATAAGTCAAATTTTCATCAAGCTCCACATCCTCTTACTGGATCTTATGACTATCATTATGAACGTATTGTCTAAGCATGGACACATAAAATACTGGATGAACAATGGACAATCTCGGAGGTAAAGCAAGTCTATACGCCACCAACTCTATCCGATCTAAAATCTCATAAGGGCCAATGTATCTAGGACTTAACTTACCTTTCTGGCCAAATCTCATAACTCCTTTCATAAGTGAAACTTTTTGAAAGACTTTCTTACCTTTCATGAACTCCATATCACGGACTTTCTTATCTGCATAAGACTTTTATCTACTTTGTGTTGTCTTGAGCGTTCGCGTATCAATGCAACTTTCTCTAAAGCTTGTTGAACTAAATCTGGACCTAATAATTGTGCTTCGCCAGGTTCAAACCATCCAATTGGTGAACGACACTTGCGACCATATTGAGCCTCAAACGGCATCATCTGTATACTCGATTGGTAGCTATTGTTATAAGAACTCCGCCAAAGGAAACTGATCATCCCAATGGCCACAAAAATCAATCGCACAAGCTCTAAGCATGTACTCCAAGATCTGAATAACCCGTTCAGACTGTCCGTTAGTTTGTGGATGAAAAGTTGTACTCAACTCAACTTGCAAACCCAATGACTTTTGGAAAGACTTCCAAAACTCAGCAGTGAATTGTGCACCTCGATCAGATATTATTGAAATAGGCACACCATGAAGTCGAACTATCTCACGAAGGTAAATATCTACTAACTGCTTTGCGGTATGAGAAACTCGAACTAGTATGAAATGTGCCAACTTTGTGAGTCTGTCCACAATCACCAAAACTGAGTCGTGTTTCTTATAAGTACTTGGAAACCCAACAACAAAATCCATAGTAATCCTGTCCCTCTTCGACTCGGGGATAATCAAGTTTTGCATTACTCCCCCAGGTTTTTGATGTTCATACTTGACTTGTTGACAATTTAAGAAACTAGTCAAATGCTTCAAAATATCAGCTTTCATACCCTTCCACCAGTACAATCCATGCAAGTCTTGATACATTTTTGTAGCACCTAGGTGAATAGACTATCTTGAGCTATGAGCCTCTTCAAGAATCAGCTGCTTCACATCACCCACAATGGGAATACACAGTCTACCATATCGATGAAGCATGCCCTCACCATCAATAGAGAATGACTTAACACCCCCATTCTGCACTCAATCTCGTAGTCTGGCGAGGTAGGGATTTTCATATTGGCGAGTCTTAACTTGTCCAACTAAGGAAAATTGCACCACCATACCTGCTAGTATCTTTCCTGACACTGTGTGATCAATTCGAACTCCCTGATTGGAAATTCCTGAATATCCATAACCATAGATCGCTTTTCAATAGTGAACTGGGCCAAACTACCCATAGACTTTCTACTCAAGGCATCCGCCACCACATTTGCCTTTCTAAGGTGATACAAAATGGTAAGACATAGTGTTTAAGTAACTCTAACCATCGTCGTTGTCTCAGATTTAGATCTTTTTGATTGAATATGTATTGTATACTCTTATGATCCATATAAATTTTACATGGGTCACCATAAAGATAGTGACGCCAGATCTTTAGTGAAAATACGACTGCGGCCAATTCCAGGTCATGAGTCGGATAATTCTTCTCATGAATCTTTAGTTGCCGAGACGCATATGCCACCACTTTACCATTCTACATTAAGACACAACCCAATCCGGCCCGAGATGCATCACAATAAATAGTGAAACCACTCTCCACTGTAGGTAACATCAAAATCGGAGTTGTAGTTAATGCGGTCTTTAATTTCTGAAACCTTCTTCACATCCATCAGAACATTGGAATACTACACCTTTCTGAGTTTTAAACGTGTCAATGGAGAGGCTATCTTGGAGAAGCCCTCCACAAACCTTCTGTAATATCCAGCTAGTCCTAAGATGTTGTGTATCTCTGTAGGAGTACTGGGTCTAGGCCAATCTCAAACCGCTTCAATCTTCCTTGGATCAACTTGGATTCCATCCTGTTACACTACGTGTCCCAATAAAGGGAACTGTGCCCAACCAGAACTCACATTTCGAGAACTTGGCATAAAGCTTCCGTTCTCTGAATGTTTGTCGCACAACTCTCAGGTGTTGTTCATGTTCTGCCTCACTCCGAGAGTAGACCAGAATGTCATCAATGAACACAATCACAAAATGGTCTAAGTATGGATTGAATACCCTATTCATGAGGTCTATAAATGCTGTAGGTGCATTTTTCAACCCGAAAGACATCACCAAAAATTCAAAGTGCGCATATCTGGTCCGAAAAGCTATCTTAGAGATATCCTCATTCTTGATTCTCAGTTGGTGGTTACCTAATATCAAGTCAATCTTGGAAAATTGAGTAGAACCTTGTAGCTGATTGAATAAATCATCAATACGAGGAAACAGATATTTATTATTGATTGTAGCCTTATTCAGCTATCTGTAGTCAATGCACATCCTCATTGTGCCATCTTTCTTTTTCACAAATAACACAGGTGCACCCCAAGGTGATGCACTAGGCCTGATGAACCCCTTATAAAGTAGCTCTTGGAGTTGAACCTTCAATTCTCTCAACTCAGCTGGAGCCATACGATATGGAGGTATAGAAATAGGATGAGTCCTTGGGACTAAATCAATGCTGAACTCAAATTTCTCTTATTGGGGGTAGTCCGGGAAATTCTTCTGGAAACACATCAACAAATTCTCAAACAATAGGAACTCTGTCAATAGTTATATCCTCCGCTCGAGTGTCATGAACGGTAGCAATAAAACCCAAACACCCATGATTAATCATTCGACGTGCCTTTACATAAGATATTATCTTTTCTTGGGTCACAAGAGTCATGCCTTTCCACACTAAAGGTGGCCCTCCAGGAAATTTAAAATGTATAAGCTTAGCATAGCAATCAACCAAAGAATAACATGATGACAACCAATCCATACCCATAATCACATCAAAGTCATACATCGGTAACTCTAGTAGATCAACTACGTTGTCCCTGTCTTGAACAGATATTACGCAGTCTCTGTAAACTTTTTCCACTACCAAAGTATCCTCCATTGGGGTCATAACCATATATGGCACAATAAGAGACTCAACTTTTCATTTTAAGAATATAGCAAAAGATGGAGATACATACGAATACGTAGAACCAGGATCAATAAGAGCATATTCCCCATGAGAGTTGACAATAATAATACCTGTGACTACTGCATTGGATGCCTCGATATCTTTCCTGGCCATAGCAAAGAATCTCGGCAGTCCACCCGCTCCCTGCACAACCTGTGCACCCTGTCGACCCTGTCAATGAGCACCCTGCTGAGCAGCCTTAGCTGGCTGAGCCTGAGTATGTATACCCGTAGCAGTTCCCTGCAACTGTGTCATAGCCTGACTAGTACTAGAATTCCCCTTAGGAAAATATTTAGCAATGTGTCCTTGTTCACCATAAGTAAAACAAGCCTTATCTGGTCCAAAGCAATGACCATTATAAAATCTACCACAATTAGAACATCTCTCATGTTGTCTGGACTGAAAGGAACCGTTGCCCTTCCTCTGCATCTGTTGCTGACCCTATGTAGCTAGATAACCACTCTTGGAGGACTGCATCACCAACTCTAATTGAGTAGGTCCGGATTGCCCCCGATGGAAACCTCTCTTTCCCCTAGATGGAGCACCATTGAACCCTCCTGTATTACGTGCATTTTTGCTATCCCGCTCAACTCTTTCCATTTCTAAATAGGACTCAAAACGGAGAGCAGTATCAACCACATCTGAATAGTTACCACCTCGCATATATCGTATCACAGTGCCACGATAACGATGTTCAAGTCCATCTAAAAAATGTCTCACCTTCTCCCTCGGGTATTCAACTAAAAATGGAACATACCTAGATAAATCAGTAAACTTAGCCTCATACTCTGTAACTGTCATGGAGCCCTGATGCAGGTTATTGAACTGATGTCTTATGTCGTCTTATTTGCTCAATGGAATGATCCTATCCTTAAACATTATGGAGAACTCTGACCAAGTGATAGGTGGTAACCTTGCTTGTCTACCTCTCTGAATTGAAGTCCACCATACCTCTGACGACCCTGAGAATAGGAAGTAGTAAATTCCACACCATGAGTCCCTTTCAATCCCAATGTAGTCAGTATCTTTTCACAACGATCAATGAACTTCTGAGGATCAATAGAAATTGGTGTTCCATCGAACTCTGGTGGCTTAAGATCCACGAAATTCTTAAGATCTTTCGATTGCCCAGTAGTGATAACCGACTGAACAACCGTCTGAGGGGTCAACTGAGGTGTCTGTGCAGCTGCCATATTCAATTGGACTTGTATTTGAATTTGTGAAGTAGTCTGAGGAACTGAAAGTCCACCATTATTAGCCACCAATGCTTCCAACACATTCAAAAGTCTAATCACTGCGTCTGCAGGCAAAGCAACAGATGGCACTGTCGATGGAGTGTCCTGAACAACCTGTTCCTGCACTCTCTCTTGAGCAACAACTCGGGGATGACCCCCATTCATAACTTCAATCTGAGGATCTGTCTGTGCCCTAGTTTGATGGGGCCCAGCTTAACTACCACCGCGGGTAGTACCACACCCCACACTACGTCCAACAGGTGCCTTTGATTGACTAGCAGATAAAGACGCACATTTCTTAGCCATCAGCGAAATAAATATTTCAAGATTAGACTTGAATCAATTCAACGCACGAATAAGAATAAAAGAAGGGAAAACATCCTAAATGTTCCATAGCCTCAAGGTCATAAGTATGGGCGCCTACATACCCATGAACAAGACTCTACTAAACACTGCTCCATGACCCAAGACGTGACTGGCACCCGCTAACATCATCCACAAGGGTGAGCCAAATTATCCATTTCACATGATCATTTATATAAGCACTGAGAGCAAATATTTGCAAGTCCAAACATATTAATCATTCTAAATAGAAATAGGGAATTCAACAGAATACAAAATCAATCTATCAATTCATCAATCACTCAAATACTAAGTGTCTAGCCCAAAATCCACAAAAGATCATGAAGCATCAAATAGAGTTACATGAATCTAACTATCGGGCATGGAAACACCAATCAAGAAAATATAGATTATAAATAGATAGAGCTAAAATGACAGCCTCCTCGAATCAATGCGAAGGCTTACCTCAACAACAGAATCTACGTGAACGGACTCGTCAGCCACTAGTCTCACACTCCACAATAGTATCTGAATAGACATGCAAGTAAGGAGTGAGATATATATAAATATAACTCAGTAAGATCCCTGACTTGTCACTTTAAATACCCCTGCAAAGAATGTTTTAAATAT
>JACEIK010017236.1:0-13062 GCA_018107945.1 Datura stramonium
ATAGAATATAATATACAGCTTCTGAAACATTCTACTGGAATTTGTACTATTTTGCTGTACTGGAACTACTAGCTTTCCGAAAGAAACTGGCGTTACATACCTCAACTGTTGACTTTCTAATTTACCGGCGTAGCTCGGCTAGTATTAAGCTATTTCTCCAGACTATATTCATATTCACGAAAGAATAGAATTAATTCTACTATTATTTTGGAAATAAACCATATTATGGCTATACCTACTGCCTATTCTTCGACTTATCAAGGAACGACCTAAAACTCGCTATTTCTCGGGGTTCTAGAAGGGAGAAATACTCACTTTAATGCTGGGAGTATATTAACACTAGTTTGGAGCAATTTCACTTACCTTAGCTTGGCGTGACGATGATTCGCCGGCCGAATTTAGCGAAACTAACTCCGCAGGAATGCTCCCGGCAGCTTTATACTTCGCTACCCAAAGTTAATTTGAGTTTGGACTGCGTTTGACGGCTTAATCAGATGGAAATTAATGAAAACCTTTCGTCTCCCCTGTTTACTGGTCGTTCACTGGAAATTAAATGTAAGGAAATGATTTAAAACAAGGTGGGAGGCCTTATATACTTGGGCCTTTGAGTCGCATTTGCCTTGTGACGCTCCGATTTGGCGCTTGTCGGTCTCTCCCTGGGCCCTTTCCTCCCATGTATGGCATTCTAAAACTTTTAACCAACATGTGAATAGGCCAACTAAGTGTCAAGAACTTATGGGGTGTAACAGTTTATGAATGGTTTTGAAAACCTTGAGCCCTCATGTTTAAGCAATGATTATTACTTCATATTTTGAACTATCCTACTCTTATGAACTCTTATATGTTTTATTATTCTATTTTTATTTACCTTGCATACTTAGTACATTCAAAGTACTGACCGCATACTCTATGCTGTAACGTTTCATGATACAAGTCCTAGAGATCAGACTCAACCACGTCATTAGTACTGCTTCTGTATAAGTGTTTCTAGACAGTGTTGGTGAGTCCTCATATTCCGAGGACATTTAGTTTAGTTTGTTATTTTGTTATTTCAGTTATAGACTTTTGTCGAGCTAGTTGGGGATGTTGTCCCATTAGCTCATCAGTTATGTTAGAGGCTTTTCAGACAATGTGTAGAAACTCAACTTGTCAATGTTGACTCAATTTATGATTATTACATGTGTAGAATTCTGCTTATTCATGTTTGGTTTATTAGTTATCACTAATTTATGCTCTTTAGCCACTATGTTTATGTCATAGATCAATTTGGAGCCATTTGTGATTCTAGATCCCGTGTCTTGGTCTGGGGTCTCAGCTCGGTTGTGACATCTCTTATCCTTGAAGGAGACATAGTATGCCTCCATACCCTCGAGCCCAAAACAGAGTTGGGAGATTCTCCTGACCTCCTCTAGATCAGGCTCTTGAGGTGTGCCACCCCTCATAGAAGCTTTTCCTTTATTCTGACGTTTGGATGAGGACATTTCCTGTAAGAAAATGTGAGTTCCACACACAAACCATGCTCTTTTTGTATTTTTCGTTAAGGAGCATAAAAGAAAATAGCTATTCTAGGCTAAGGAAAGGAAAAGAAACAAAATTAGATTGCAAATAAAATGGAACATTAATTATGCATCTTCCAGCACCTGCGACACATAGTTGAATCACAGGTGCCCAACAGAATCACTACCAATTTGCATTGGCACCTGCGTTACACCTGCATTTTGCTGGTGCCCATTGATGTGCTATGGGTTTACAACACTTTTGACACTTACAACTTAGAAAAGATGCTTGGTCTTAGGTATGTTTATACGAATATGAGGTTCTTTTACCTTGTTTTTGGGGAAATCAGGTTTTGAGTTGAATTCTGGAAAAGAAGAGGAAAAAGTGCAGAAAATGGGCCAAATGCAGACCTCAATATAAGTCATACCTCGCATTCATGATAACATACGGAGGAGTTGCAAAAGTGTTGGGGCCAAGCATGACTCTTGGTACAAGCTGTGTTGAATCTTGGTACGAGCCGTACTAAGGAGTCATGGAAAAAGTCAGAAGCTATGCACTTGCCTGAGTTCCTGGTACGAGTGGAAGACACAGGTCGTGATGACATCATATGACTCACACCAAGGAGACATGGTGAATTCTAGAGAGCACGTCAAGTTGGCAGATCCTGGGGTATGAGTAGAGACCACGAGGCATAACATCAAGGTACGAACCGTACCATGGACTCATGGCAAACATCAGAGGATGATAGACTTCACAAGATAAGACCACGACAGACAATGTATGACTCATAGCATCATTGTATGAGTTGTACAAACTCCTAGGATTTAATTGATTTCAACACTGCATTGCATATTATGGATGGAAGCCATGACTCGTAGCTTCATTCTACGATTCATAGGTCATGTCGGCGGTAGTTTCCTGTTAATTTAGGAAAAGTTTCAAATTATTTGTATAAATACTTTTTATGTTATTTTCTTTAGGGGGGCTGATTCATTGGTTTGTAATTGTGATTTTTGGGTTTTCTAACACTACTTGGAGATCAACTACATGAATTACTTTGCGTTTTTATTCAATGTTCTTAAATTGATCATACTTTGATTGTGAAATTATCAATTGTGTTTTTCTTCAATCATCATTGTAAGTTGTTAAATATGTTTTCTTTCATGAAATCTAATTCTTTTCTTGCAATCATGAATAGATGAAACCTCCACAACTAGGGTTGTGGGAACCATGGTGAATTAACTAACTAGAGTTAACATAATGTGATTGTAAACCAATGTGGATGCTTGTGTTGTTCATCTCTTTATCATAAACGTTTCTTAATAGTGCACAACATTAGGACTTGCCCGTATTCCCTACTTGCTTGAATCTAGAGATTAGGAAAAAAGAAGAACAACAAAGCCTTGAACTTTAAGTTTCATTGAATAACTTGAGCTGCGGTCGCAGGATAGTTAATTTGGAATAATTAATAACGGTTAAAGTAAAATAACTCAAGAGAACTAATTCGGTGGTTGAGTATAGTCATCCAATAGGGATAAATCAGTCATTTGGATGAACCTATGTTATCAGTTCTGCAGGTTAAGTATTGGGATAGATCACTACTGTAATAATCCGAAGTTGTTATCAATCCATGGGGAACACTTCTCTAGTCAATTGTATAAACTTGATCACAACAACAATTTACCACTTTCTTACTTGATTCTTTTTTTAAACCCCCATGAGGAAATAACTAAACTAAAATCATAAATACTAGTGTTATTCTACATCCTGATCATATTTCCTGTGGGATCAACCCCAACCTAGTTGGGTTCTTTATTGTCTGCATCATACTTTTATAGGGGTGTGATTTGAGCATTATAAAAAATGGCACCATTATCGGGGAATATGACTTAGGATTAGATTAATTGCATGTGTTTAACTTTTAGTCTTTATTTCCTCATTTATGTTTTCTTTTGTTTTTGACACCCACAAGTTACAACTTGGTGAATGCCAAGTACTCGGTGGAGTGGAGAACCTCTGTTTCCACTTGATCTTGACATAGAACGAACTTTGAGAAATATGGACCGCAATGAAACCCCTGAGCAGATGCAAGCCAGATTGGCTGTCGAAGCTTACCAGGCGGAGTTAGCTCGGCAAGCTACCTTGCAAGGGGTAGAGGATGCTTAGGAAGAGATAGTTAATGCTGGCCATCACAGAAGGGGTAAAAGAGGCCATAGGCCACACCAGGTCCACAGATATGCTCCTTAGTACGATGCTGATGAGGATATGGATATTGATGAGGCCAGATCGACAGGAGCAATTGTCCCTCAACCTTTCCCTGCTGGGGAAAAGTTTGACATCACTAGCACCATGATCCAATTGCTCAACATGAAGGGGTGTTTAATGGTAATGCAGTTGATGATGTAAATTTGCACCTGATGAACTTTCTAGGGATTTGCAAGGCGTACAAGTCGCCAAGCGTGAGACAAGATGCAATCAGGTTGAGGCTTTTTCCGTTATCTCTATCTGGGGAGGCCATTCTATGATTGTCGGAGTTACCAAACGACTCCATCACCAACTTGAGGGAACTTAAACAGGCCTTTTTGGAAAGGTTCTTCCCTCTGTCCATGATGCTGTAGCTCAAAGACAAGATTTACAATTTTCTACAGCTCAAGACAGAGGCACTTCATGAGACATTGCTGAGATTCAATAAAAAATTGATGAAGTGGCTGAATCATAAAATTCCCGATAAGAGTTTGTTGGATATTTTCATAGGTCTTTGAACAACAACACTAAGGATGTGGCATATATAGTGGCAGGAGGAGCGTTAATGAGTCACTCGTGGGAGGAAGCAACAACAACACTAGACCGAGTGACTAAAACAAATAGAGCTTGGCACACAAGAGAGGCTGAAGCAGCTGCAGGTACATATGCCATAGGGATGACTGTGGAGCAACGCAGAAAAGAGGAGGAATGTGATTAGGAGTTGGCTCATATGAGAATATCTTTATACCTGATCACGAAGCATATTATGGGTTTCGTAGCTCAAGATATAAATGTAGTGGGACCTAAGGGTCAGGGAACAGTGTTTAAGCATTCTGATTCTGAGGAGGAGGCAAACTTCTTGGGCAACCAGGTGGCGGGTTTTTAGGCCAACGCCCAAGGTTCTGGTTAGGACACTTGGCACCAAGGTTCCTGTAACACTCCAAAAGTCCCTAAGATCAGACCCAAGGATTGAATAAGAGAAAATAGGAAAATCTACAACAGGTCACAAAACGACTCATCAGGTGACTCGTTAAGTCACTTAATGGATCGTTGAGTGACCCGTCGTGTGTGCATGAGTTGGTAGAAATGTTAGTTTCCAAGGGATTTGATGGGTGGGACAACGAGTCATCCTGACACCTCACGAGTCATTAAGTGACCCGTTAAGTGTGCAGTAGTGGTGAAAAGGTTGGGTTCCAGTGTTCAGGATAAATTGAGGGAACGAGTTGTCGTGTCCCTACAACTCGTTAAGTTACTTGTTAGGTGGGAAGGATTTGAGAATGAGAAGAAACTGTCAGGTAAAACGGGCCAGGGGAAGACCTGTTGTGTTCCCCAATGAATCGTCTAGTCCCTCGTTGGGACTAATAATGTCTTACTTCTTGTCGAATCATTAAGGGCATTTTTGTAATTTCTAATCTCCTAACTCCTAAACTACATCATTTTAAGCTTGGGAAAGAGTGCTTTAAAGGAATATTCACCCTAGAAATATCATTATACTCCTAACAGTCTAATTTAAAGATCAAAATCTCTCAAGGCTCACAAGAAAAAGCTAGGGTTCTTCACTCTAATCTTCTCAAATTATCTCTAGGTCTCAAGCTAAGTCAAGAAATTAGCGAACCAAGGTATGTGGGGATTATCAATGAGGGGTTATTTTTTATATCCTGGGAACCCAAGGATCAGACCCAAGAGTCAAATGGGAAAAATATGGAAAATGTTGCAGCTGTGCAGGACGAATCGTTCGACGACTTTTCAGGGAGCCCCACGAGTCTTTAAGTGACTTGTGGGAAGGCCTGTGTTGGTGAAGGGACTCTAGGTCCCCACGAGTGATGTAAAGACTCGTGGTCAGCCACCACGAGTCGTCATGTCAGTCATGGGGAGGTCCTAGAGAAGAATTTTGAGGGTGATCCAGTGTACTTAAAAAAAGTTGGAAACGAGTCGTGTCACCGGGGGACGAGTCGTCATGTCCTCCGTTAAGAGCCAAGGGAAAATTTCTAGTGGACTTGAAGAAAGGACCCAATGACTCGTTGCTCCTGGAAACGAATCGTCAGGTCACCCGACAGTTATTTCCCGCGAATTAGTAAGGGCCTCCTCGTAATTTTCTACATTCCTAAGACTTAAACTACGTCGTTTTGAGGTCGGGACAGGGCATTTTAAATGGAAATCAACCATGATAAACCTTATTTGATACTTGTAAGTGTAGAGAGGAAGGATGAAAGGGAATTCAAGTGTTCACCTTCAAGTTCGTCAAGATTCTACCTAGGGTTTTCAAGGGAGTTAAGAGTCTCGAAATTTCAAGGTATGTGGGGTTTGAATGTGTAGTTTAGTCCCTACCCATGCCCATTTCTTCTCATTTCCTATATTTAATTTGCTAAATTCTTATGGGTCTTAACCCTATTTGCATGATTCCTCAAAAGTTTACATGAGTTTGTGGTAGTATGTTTAAATTGCGGGTTTTGAAGTATTTGGGCTGATTTTACTTGTATATTTTATATTTCATGATTTAAGACTCTAAAAGTATGGATGCCCAATTGTGAAGGATTTTTAGTAAAATTCATGTTCATGATGATTCTGCAAACATGATATGAATTTTTGAATTTAAAGCATGTCTTCAAGTTTTCTATTTCTCATGTTATGATTTTCAGTTAATCCATGATTATTAAGTTAAGTTTTCCGCCTTATATGAATGAATTAGTTATATGCTCACGCCATGGGTTGACTTGGAGTCTTTTGGGGCTCCTTGTCCCATGTCTATGATCCGGGTGTACTCTCGGGTCGTGAAAAACTTGGTATCAGAGCAATAGGTTCAGATGTGTCATAGGGAGTTTGAAAGAAGCGTTAGGTAGAGTCTTTTTCATGGGTGTGAAGCGCGCCACACTTATGACAAAGAGGCTACTAAATGTTTTAGGAAATATCCCCTTCTTTCATGATCTATGTTGTGCAGTGAAAACTTCTCCATCCTTCTAATTTGTGCGTTTCGCGATTGCACAAAATTATGGCTCCTAGAAGGATGAACGGAAGGAGGAACAGAAATGATGAAGGCCATGGGGGTGGAAATGATAATGGGCGTCAGCAAGCCCCACCTGTTCAGGAGCCCCAGGCACCTGAGCCAGCTACCCACGCCGAGTTTCGAGCGGTGATTCAAATGTTGGTGCAGGCTTTGACCGCTCAGGTCAACCAACAAGATGTTGCGCATATTCCTCAAAACGCCAATGCAACAAAAGCTCGGATCAGGGACTTTCTAAGGATGAACCCTCCCGAGTTCATAGGGGCAAAGGTGGACGAGGATCCACACAAGTTCATTGAGGGAATTTTGAAGGTCACTCAGGTGATGGGGGTGACAAATGAGGAGTGTGTGGACTTGGACTCAAATCAATTAAAGGAGGTCGCCTTTATTTGGTTCAAGCAATGGAGGGATAGCAGGGCAGTGGGAGCAGAACCTATCAGTTGGGATGAATTCCGCATGGCCTTTCTCGATCAATTTTTCCCTCTGGAGATGAGGGAATTGAAAGCAACCAAGTTTGTTAACCTCAAGCAGGGAAAGATGATAGTGCTAGAATATTCACTTGAGTTCACTCGCCTGTCAAAGTATGCCCCGGAGCTAGTGATGGACCAGAGGGAGCGGGTGAGCAGATTCGTGAAAGGAGTAGCTGAGTATTTGGATAAGGATTGCAGAACAACCATGCTTCATCAGGATATGGACCACCCACGAATAGTCCTCTATGCCCGACAGATGGAAGCAACTCATATGAGGCAGAGAGAGTCCAAGATGGCCAGAACTGATAGCCACAGGTTCTCCCAGCAGAGGCCAGGGGGTGGACCTCACTAGCAATCCCAGCACAGGTCCATTACACCAGCACCATCTTCAACTAATACTCCATCCAGGCCATAAGACGGTTATAGGAGTAGGGCCTCAGGTTTGAGGAGTCAAAATAGCATATGCACAGAGCGCATATTCCCATCTTGTGCTAATTATGGCAAAAATCACCCAGGGAAATGTTTGGTGGGCTCAGATGCTTGTTTCGGGTGTGGCAAACCCAGACACAGGCTCAGGGATTGCCCCGCAGCTAGGTTAGGGGGTGGTGGAGCCTGCACTTCAGCAGCTAGTTCAATAGTTCCAGTGGCACGTCAGACTCAGCAGGGTGCTTCAACTGGTTCAGCTGGTGGCTAGCGCCAAAACCAGTTATATGCACTTGGCTCTCGACAGGAGTAGGAGACTTATCCCGATGTGGTTACAGGTATGTTTCGAGTCTTTCATATTGATGCTTATGCTTTGTTAGATCTGGGAGCCACACTTTGTTTTGTGACACCTTACATTGCTAGTCACTTTGGAGTTAGTCCTGAAATTTTGTCAAAACCATTTTCTGTATCTACTCCGGTTGGTGATTCAGTCGTAGCGAGGCGGGTATATAGAGGTTTCCTTATTACATTCTTGCATAAGGTTACCTCCGCAAACTTAGTAGAATTGACTATGACTGATTTTGACATTATTTTGGCTATGGATTGGTTGTTTGCATGTTATGCTTCTGTTAACTGTAGAACCCAAACGGTGGAGTTCTAGTTTCCGGGTGAACCAATTTTAGAATGGAGGGGTAGCTCAGTAGTCCCTGTAGGTCACTTTATCTCCTATCTCAAGGCCAGGCAGATGATTTCCAAGGGTTGTATTTAGCATTTGGTTAGGGTTAAGGATGTCACGTCCGAGACCTCGACCATTCAGTCAGTCCCTATGGCATGCGAATATCCTGAAGTATTTCCAGATGAACTACTAGGTGCCCTTCCCGAGAGGGAGATTGATTTTGAGATTGATCTTCTACTCGACATGCAACCCATATAGATTCCTCCCTACCGAATGGCCCCAGCTGAGCTAAAAGAGTTAAAAGAGTAGTTGAAGGATTTTCTAGAAAAGGGTTTCATTAGACCGAGCAAGTCCCCATAGGGTTCTCCAGTGTTGTTCATCCGGAAGTAAGACGGTTCTCTTCAGATGTGTATTGACTATAGGCAGTTGAACAAGGTCACCATCAAGAATAGGTACCCTTTACCCAAGATTGATGACCTATTCAATTAGCTTCAGGGCGCAAAGTATTTCTCCAAGATAGATCTCAGGTCCGGGTATCACCAGCTCAGGGTTTGGGAGAGCAATATCCCTAAAACTGCTTTCAGGACCTGGTATGGCCATTTTGAATTCGTTGTTAAGTCTTTTGGACTAACCAATGCCCCTGCAGATTTTATAGACCTGATGAATAGGGTATTCAAGGTATATCTGGATATGTTCGTGATCGTGTTCATCGATGACATATTAATATACTCCAAGAGCGAGGTGGAGCATGCCGCACATCTGAGGGTAGAACTCCAAACCCTCAAGGATAACCAGCTATACGCCAAGTTCAGCAAATGTGAGTTTTTGCTGAATTCAGTTGCATTCTCGGGACATGTAGTGTCAAGAGAAGGTATAAGGGTGGACTCCCAGAAAATAGAGGTAGTAAAAAACTGGCCCAGACCGGTAAACCCTTCGGAGATCAGGAGCTTTTTGGGCCTAGCGGGATACTATCAAAGGTTCATAGAAGGTTTCTCATCCATTGCAGCCCCGTTGACTAGATTGACTCAGAAAAAGGTGAAGTTCCAATTGTCGGAGGCCTGTGAGAAGAGATTCCAGGAATTGAAGGCCAGACTCACTTCAGCACCGGTGTTGACTTTATCGGAGGGCTCCAATGGTTTTGTTGTATACTGTGATTCTTCTAGAGTCAGATTGGGATGTGTTTTGATGCAGCACGGGAAGGTTGTAGCATATGCTTTCCAGACAGCTGAAAATTCATGAGAAAAATTACTCGACCCATGATCTTGAATTAGCTGCGGTGGTGTTTGCGTTGAAGATGTGGCGACACTATTTGTATGGGGTTCATGTAGATGTATTCACTGACCACAAAATCTTACAATACGTGTTCACACAGAAGGATCTCAATCTTCGACAACAGAGGTTGTTGGAGCTACTTAAGGACTATGACATGAGTTTCCTTTACCACCCTGGTAAGACCAACGTGGTAGCGGATGCCCTTAGTAGAATCTCTATGGGGAGTGTGTCGCATGTGTGTGAGGGCAAGAAGGGTCTGGTGAAGGAGGTGCATCGACTTACACGGTTGGGGGTTAGGTTGGTTGCCACAGCTGATGGTGGTGTAGTTGTTCAGAATGGATTAGAGTCGTCCTTGGTGATGGAGGTGAAGGCTAAGCACAATGAAGATCCAACATTGGTAAAGTTGAAAGAAATTGTTCAAAGTCAGAAGGTAAAAGTCTTCTCGAAAGGGGGAGATGGTGTTCTTCGGTACCAGGGTTGCTTATGTGTCCCGAACGTGGGGGATTTAAGGAGTTGAATGCTGCATGAGGCTCACGGGTCCAGATATTCTATCCATCCAGGAGCTACCAAAATGTATCACGCCTTGCAGGAAATCTACTGGTGGAATGGCATGAAGCGGGATATTGCAGAATTTATAGCCCAGTGCCCAAATTGCCAACAAGTGAAAGTCGAGCATCAGAGACCGGAGGGTGTACTTCAAGACATCAGCATTCCTACTTGGAAGTGGGAAGAGATCAGCATGGACTTTTTAACAGGTTTTCCCCGCACACATAGACAGTATGACTCCATTTAAGTAGTGGTGGATAGGTTGACCAAGGCTGCTCATTTCCTACCGGTCAAAACCACCGATTCAACAGAAGATTATGCAAAGTTGTACATCCGAGAGTTGTTTAGATTGAATGGCATGCCCTTGTCCATTATATAGGATAGATGTACTCAGTTCACCTCCCAGTTTTGGAGATCTTTTCAAAAGGGACTTGGCACCCAAGTCAAGCTTAGCACGACATTTCATCCGCAAACAAATGGTCAGGTGGAGCGGACTATCCAAACTCTTGAGGACATGTTTAGATCTTGTGTCATTGACTTCAAGGGTAGTTGGGATGAGAATTTACGTCTTATTGAGTTTGCCTACAACAACTATTACTCTAGCATTCAAATGGCACTATTCGAGGCTCTTTACGGGTGAAGGTGTAGATCACCCATTGGGTGGTTTGAAGTCAGTGAGGCTTCATTAGTGGGTCCAGATTTAGTCCATGAGGCTATGGAGAAAGTTCAGTTAACAAGCAGAAGGCTGAAAGCAACTCAAATTCGCCAAAAGTCTTATGGAGATGTGAGGAGAAGGGAGCTTGAGTTCGAGGTCGACGATTGGGTATTTCTGAAGATATCTCCCATGAAGGGAGTGATGAGATTCGGAAGGAAAGGGAAACTCAGCCCCCGCTATATTGGCCCATACCGGATTATGAGACGAGCGGGTAAAGTAGCCTATGAATTAGAGCTACATTAAGAGTTGGCTTCAGTTCATCCCGTGTTTCACGTATCGCTCTTGAAAAAGTGCTTGGGAGATCCAACCTTAGTGGTTCTAGTAGAAAATGTTGGTGTTAAGGATAGCCTCAGCTATGAGGAAATTCCCGTTGAAATCTTAGACCATCAAGTCCGGAGGCTGAGGAACAAGGAAGTAGCCTCAGTAAAGGTGTTATGGAGAAATCAGCATGTTGAGGGAGCCACGTGGGAGGCCGAAGAAGATATGATGGCTAAATACCCCTATTTGTTTCCTACCGGCCTAGTTTCAGTTTGAGGTATAAATTATTGCCCTAAACCTCTATTTATTTTTTCATGCTCTGTTCATGCGTGCAAGTTTGTTTTATGATATNATATATATATATATATATATGTGATGTCTGAATTCAGTCCAGCTATGTAATTCCTTTTTGGGGTAGTCGTTCCGCTAGTTTTCGACATAAATGATCAGTATTTGCATATGGTGATAGTTTGATTCTGAGTTTTCTGCATATTTCTAACATTTGAGGATGAATGTTTCCAAGAGGGAGATGTTGTTATACCCTGGGAACCCAAGGATCAGACTCGGGAGTCAAACTGGAAAAATTTGGAAAATTTTACAGCAGTGCAGGACGAGTCATTGGACGAGTCGTCAGGGAGCCCCAAGAGTCGTTAAGTGACTTGTGGGAAGGCCTGTGTTGGTTAAGGGACTCGAGGTCCCCATGAGTGATGTAACGACTCATGGTAAGCCACCACGAGTCGTCATGTCAGTCGTGGGGAGGTCCTAGGGAAGAATTTTGAGGGTGATCCAGTGTACTTAATGAAAGTTGGAAACGAGTCATATCACCGGGGGATGAGTTGTCATTTCCTCCGTTAAGAGCCAAGGGAAAATTTCTAGTGGACTTGGCGAAAGGACCCAATGACTCATTTCTCTTGGCAACGATTCATCAGGTCGCCCGTTAAGGTCACCTAACAGTTATTTCCTGCGAATTAATAAGGGCCTCCTCATAATTTCCTACACTCCTAAGACCTAAACAATGTCATTTTGAAGTCCGGACAAGGTCTTTTAAAAGGAAATCAGCCATGATAAACCTCATTTGATACTTGTAAGTGTATAGAGGAAGGAGGAAAGGGAATTCAAGTGTTCACCTTCAAGTTCTTCAAGATTCTACCTAGGGTTTTCAAGGGAGTTAAGAGTCCCGAAATTTTCAGGTATGTGGGGTTTGAATGGGTAGTTTAGTCCCTATCCATGCCCATTTCTTTCCATTTCATATGTTTAATTTGCTAAATTCTTATGGGTCTTAATCCAGTTTGCATGATTCCTCAAAAGTTTACATGAGCTTGTGGTAGTATGTTTAAATTGCGGGTTTTGAAGTATTTGGGCTGATTTTACTTGTATATTCTATATTTCATGATTTAAGACTCTAAAAGTATGGATGCCCAATTATGAAGGATTTTTAGTAAAATTCATGTTCATGATGATTCCGCAAACATGATATGAATTTTTGAATTTAAAGCATGTCTTCAAATTTTCTATTTCTCATGTTATGATTTTCAGTTAATCAATGATTATTAAGTTAAGTATTCCGCCTTATTTGAATGAATTAGTTATATGCTCACGCCATGGGTTGACTTGGAGTCTTTCGGGGCTCCTTGTCCGGTGTCTACGATCCGGGTGTACTCTTGGGTCGTGATATTCTTCCACCCTCATGCTCCTTCTTCAATCGAAAATCATGATCTCCTAATTTCCCATGCCCAAATTTTGAAATTCTAGGGCTAAGTTGGCTTTTGTTGAATTCCTCCATGATTCATCTATGGGATTAGCTATCTTGATCAATTGATGATTCTATGATTAGTGTTCACGTCTTTTGATAACTACACACAAGTGCACGTGGTCGAACAAGTAGTAAAATGGCTAAAGTAAGCCAAGTATCGATCCCACAAGGACTGGACCAAGGTAATAATCGAATCAAGCGTTAATG
>JACEIK010017238.1:0-13053 GCA_018107945.1 Datura stramonium
TTATGTTGAACCTTCGTCCCTCCCCTGTTTCTGTTTGTTCTCTGGAAATGAAGAATGAAAATGACCAGAAAAAAAGAAGTGGGGCTTTATATACTTTGACCTGAACCCCCTTTAAGTCGCATTTGTCGAATGCAATTTATAAGTCGCATTTTCCTTGCGACGCTCCGACTTGGCGCTTGTCCGGTCTCTCCACGGGCCCTTTTGTCGCACGTATGACATTATAAAACTCTTAACCAACATGCGAATAGACCAACTAAGTGTCAAGAACTTACGGGGTGTAACAGGTTGCAAATAAAAGAAAAAATAATTCTAAACAATTATTAATGGGTTATCATATTAATAAGAAAAAACTAGAATTGTGTTTCTCATGATTTTATAATGTAGTAGGCTTATTTTATTAGTGATCTATCCTGGTGAATTTTTTGTAAGACTGATGATTAAGTTCATCTAACATCTCTCGACCTACATAGATGAATTTCACCTAAATCCTCTTATACTTTTTAGGTGTGTCTATTTTTCCCCCACCATAAGTCTCTGATTAACTATACTTTTTAGGTGTGTCTATTGCTCTACATCATGGATCAATCATGGAATGAGTACAGAAAGTGGGGAACTCAATGGTGGATTGCACGAACCTTCAAGAAAAGGACAATCCATCAAACGAATAGGTTTAATGGTGGCCCTCTAGACGATTTGCATGAATGGGTCCATGGATTGTCGTTTTAGTAGACGGGCTCGTCCCCATACCCAAGTATTTATGGCAGAAAGTTTCCTAGCTGCAGGACATTTTTCACGATTCGAATCGATGGACCGTCAAACAGAAGAACAACTCATGCTTTTGACCTTAACATCCTTCCAGAGGCTCGTCCAGACACAGAACGAAAAGGATGGACCAGTAGACAGTTTGTCGTCCTGAAGGAATGCCCGTCGACGTAGACATAAAAAACCTAATAGTTTTCCCTTCAACTTTTTGACAATCCAAAGCACGGTCCGCCATCTGAAGAACGGTTGTGGTGCGAGTCATGGGATCAAAATTCCAGTTTTTCAATATGATCACCAAGGGTATTTTCGTAACTTTTTATATTTTTAACTCCTAAGCTACATTGTTTGGGGTTCCTTGAGTGGGGATTAAGGGGAGTTAGTCGATCCTTGCCTTCATTCTCTCCTAAACACGCAGAAATAAATGTCAGAAGCGATTAAATGCTTTCAAGTCAAGAACTAAGTTTCTTCTCCAAAATCTTAAGAATTCAAGGTTCTAGCAAAAATTCTCCAAGTCCAGGTATGTGGGATTTCAACAATGGTTGTCCTTTCACCCTTGTATCCCAAAAGCTTCCAAAAATATAAAAATCCCAGTCTGTAGAAATCATGTCTTAGGGTTTTCATTTAGTTTATGATTTCCTTTATTATCCAAGCGCTTTCAAGACTCCTATGACTATTATTGCGTGATATTCATGACTTTATGTTCAGTTAAAACATACCATATTTTCATGTCATTGATTTTAGCTTGATTTTCAAGTTAAGTATTTATGAGTTGGCATTTGCTTTAGAGAAACTTGGCATGTTATGAACACATGATTTCCCTCATAATTTCCGTGTGCATATTTTGACTGCATAACCAGTATTTTCAGGTTCTTTAGACTCTTAGAACACTTTCAAATAAAGTAGTTTCCGACTTAGTTTTAGAACCCAATTTTTTTATCTATTAGTAAAATATCAGTTGGAGTAATACTTAGCACCGAGTGGGCCGAGGTTCAGCATACTTAGATCCTAGAACTACGTGCCACCGCAGGTTATTAGCCCAAATGGGCATCAATTTTAGAGATCAACCGGCCATGCCTTTATATCCTGCAAAGGTATATTGGGTTCACTCAATGGGGCATATACATTGGACTTCACATTTAATTCACATGGTTTATGTTAGTTAACAGGCTCTCCCACAGTTCAGTAAGTTACATACTCAATTTTTAGTGCATGTACATGACCCTCAAATCAGTTTTAGTTGTACTTTCATTATGATCCTCGTACTATTATTCCATATTAGTATTTATGCATCGTAGATAGGGTCATCGTACTTTAGTTCAGTTTATGCATTTCGCAAAATAATTTAGATTATCAGCATATTCAGTTTAGTTAGTTGCATATCTCGCATTTTCAGTACATTCGAAGTATTGACCGCATACGTTCTCTTGTGCTATATCCTATCATGATATAAGTTCAGGTTCTCAGAAGCAGCATCATGGTTGACTTCTATTCGGTGCCCATCAGCAGCTGTTAGTGGTGAGTCCTCATATTCAAGGGCTGGAGTTATGTTTACTTCAGAAGTCCTTAGATTTATTTTTAGTTTCATATTTTAAGAGTTAGCTGGGAACTTGTCCCAGAAACTCATTAGTGAGTAGAGGGTTTCAGACAGTCAATTACTCTTTTTAGCTTTATGCTTGGTGTCAGACTTAGTATTTATTTCTTGATTTTTAATTATTTATAAACTATCTTTTTATACATTCAGTTAGCTTCCGCTTATTTTATCTATAAATAAGATCATGTTAGTAATATGTTATGCCATNAAATGCCACACAGAGATCTGGGCTGACCTGGCTGGGTGTGAGCACTACCGGTGCCTACCAGCGACACATAATCAGGAAATCAAACTATTATATCTCGGTTGTAAACACAGCCTCGGGCCGACAAGGCCACGCAACACCTGTAAAAGAAAACAGCTAACCCAATCAATACAGAACTAAAAGGGTCCTACGCGGACCGACAAGACCAACATGCTGTCTAGTTATAGCAGAAATGAAAACAGGCAGCTATACTGGGCCCCACACAGCCAACACGTAAAATAAGACATATATAGGCCCCACAGCCAATAACAACCAACTAACTGAAGACTGTCTTCTGCAAGCCTCTAACACTGAAAAATATTGATCGGGACAGGGCCCTGGCCTACCCAAAAACTAACCAAATAAAAGACAGTAATCTCTACAACCTGGCAACTCAGGATGAAAGGAGCTGGACGAACTGCTGACCCTGAACAGCTGCTAATGGAGGTCCTGAACTCTGTCTGTCTAAACCTGTAGATAAGTATGCAGCGCCCCATAGTTGGGCGTCAGTACAATATATACCGAATATGCAAGGTAGTGAGTAAAGCTGATTAAAAATGACAAAGAACTGAAGGTGAATAGTAGTAAGGGCCAGAAGTTAACCTGTAAACTTTCTTATCCATAACCTTTATCTAGTAAAACACTACACATATATGAGCTAAAACTGTATGACTATTTATTCATAAGCTATAGCTGGAAGACAATTATACAGGCAAGAACCTAACTTGACCCCCAAAAGTTGGGAAGGTACAAACAACACAGTAATAACCTACCTGGTCCCCCATAAGCCCTGGTAAGTAAAACAATGCACACTCCCCCTATTTAGCTACTAAAGGTTTGTAGGCATGCCGTTACTCAGGTATACTCGTCCTCTGAAGTTTTATCCGAGCCTGATAGGCTCCTGCAGCTGTGTCTGTGTCTGAGCCGTCTGGCTCGACTGAGGATCATGGTGTATCTTAATACGACCCTCATGGCCTCAATCTGGTGCATTTCAATATGGACATCACGACCTAAATCTGGTGTATCTCAATATGGCCCTCACGGCCTCTATATGGTGTATGTCAATACGTCCTCAATCTGGTGCCTGCGGAAATCATATTGCTCCTACAAGCATAGCCTTATAGGCAACAGAACATCCCTCAACCCAAACATCGTGTTCAGAGATCAAGCTAACTAGGGTTAACTCTGACAAGGGTTACTATGTCATCATTGTCGTCTCAATTCTATTTGTAGCAGCTGACCATAATAGGATTACTCTAGAATAATCTTTCTCTGCGTAGAACAATTATGGGGCCGCTACTAATCGGATATGCTCCTGAGCAATCAGCCCTAACCTTCCATAGACAGCTTATTATAACTCTTAACTTGGAGGTAATACTATAATATTGTGGTTCTAGTCCCTTAGACACTAACTTGGTCTGATCAGATTTCATGTGCTTTCTCTGGGCGATTCTTAACCTCGTAGGTGTATTTATTTGGACATAGCCATTCCTAGTAACCTCTACCTGAGTATCTTATAAGAGTAGGCTGGGTAATTGACCCCGTATCTAGCTACTAACAAGGCTTCCTCCTTAGGGTATCTTCTGCTCTATCAGACTGGTAACAACTGGGGTGGTGCCCTGAATGACCTATACGATAAGCACCGCGTCGACTGAAATTAATTGTCACTGATGGTAGCCACTATGTGACAGACCGACCCCCAACTCACTAGGCAACTCTGATGCCGCTGACTCTAGGGTAAGACCATACTAACATAATTCTAGCCCTGGAGGTGTCAAGGTACGCCAACGACCTCTGGGCAAACTTTGCTGCAAATACAATCGCCAAACTGATAGTTATATCGCCCGGCTGTGCCTATGCTGTTCAACTCACTAACTCAGGCCCAACAGCTATCTACAAACTTCTAAAGCCTAGGCATGAAAACAAAACATCAATTCTACTAACACAAAGAACAGAAGGGAAGAGGAGTTTCTATGACACTTCTAACGTCAGTTACACTTAACATCTTCTTTCCAGACAAGGGATACTGCAATATACTCTTAACATGCTTTCTAGCAGCTAGCCACAACATATGTAATCACAATCTATTGATAGCAGCTAACTACAACATGTAGGACCGTTGTCTACGTTCAAAAACATAGGTCGTATCATTATATGATGAGAATAACTTGCCAAAGGAATAATCCTTAACATACCTCGAATGCTAATTCCTGTTTAACTGATTAGTTTCAACCTGTAGCCAACGATTCTACTTAACTCCAGTCCTTATACTGAGAGAATAGAGCTAGGTTTCAATACTAAATTTCGCAAACAATGATATCTTTTGATAACAATGTTAACTATCACTCAACTCTGTTTAACTTGGCCGAAAAACCACAATTTCTTGAGAGTTATGAAGGGATAAATGCTTACCTGTTGCCTGTGGCAGTTTAGGATTCAATTTGGAGTAATTTCGACAGCTTTTACTCAGCGGGGTTCCGATATACCGGGCGAATTTTCGAGAAATAACTCCGTAGAAATGCTTCCTGTAGGCCTAGTACTTGTTACCTAAAGTTAATTTGTGTTTGGACGGTGTTTGATAGCGTAATTTGATGGATATTATATGAAATTTGTGTGGGTGCTCTACTTTTGGCCGAGGGACCTTTGATTAAATGAATCATTTTTCATTAAGAGGGGTATATATATAACTAGGCGGTGGCAAGTGGGTGTGCGTCGCGCCCCCCATTGCGCTGCACTAGGGGCCCGACGCGCCACTGCAGGGCAGGCTGCACGACGCGGCGCTAGCGCGCCCCCAGTCTCAGCCTCCCATCCGTTTAACGATGTGCTCGTGCACTCACCTCCCCGAAATTTCTCCTGGGTGTTTTATATACTAAAATTCTTAATGTACATGTGCACAATATAGTCGTACTACAAAAATTTATGGGGTATAACATCTTCCCCCCCTTAGGAACATTTGTCAGAAATTTTTTAGCAGAGTCTCCTCTGTATTATGGACTATCCCTAAACCTGAAACACAGAAAAGTCCAACACAGGAGTCTCACAGGATGCTATAAACAACTGAATAATATAGCGCCGGTACATATATAAACGACTGATAACAACAACCATAAGGACACTACTCAATACCCGAAAACTATCTTGTCGTTTCTGAATTGTCTAAATCTGTATGTTGTCACTATAGAGCCTGGAATAACTAAAGATATTCTGCTATGTTCCTGTTCCTCTCTAAGTCTCTTATGGATCACATCTTCGATCCTTACGGTAGCCCCTTATGGAACCGACGACCTAATATAACTATTGGAGTCTCCGCGTGGGATGGCTCTTCTGTAGCATAAGCATCCTCGATTGGGTCAATTTGAGAAAAGGCCTCCTACGCGCTTGCGTAGTGTTGATAAACAGATCCTAGCCCCGAAGGCAACTCTATCTCATAGGCCACTTGGCCAATCTCCCAGAGGACCCGATATAGTTTAATGAATCTAAGGCTGGACTTGCCCTGCTTCTCAGATATCATAATACCCTTTAGTGGCAAAGTTTTTTTTAGGTACATCCAGTCATTGCTTCAATTTATAACTCCTATATATACTAAGGTAAGGCTCCCGACGACCCTGGCTGTCGGTACATATATCTGAATTAGTTTAACTATTTGACTTGACCGATGTAGTATGCTTGGTCCAATTGTCCCTAACTTACCTGCTTCAGGCCATCATTCAGGGGACTTTCACTTCCACCCATAACATATTTTCGGGTGTCTAAACCATATGGCCTGCTCGGTAGTTCGTCTGGGGACGAGAAACTGTACTCAAATTAACTGGAATTCCAATCTGTTCTAACATCTTTTCCAAAACCTAGCTGTAAGTTGTGGTCTTTGTCAAAATTTAATAAACACTGGGACATCACGTCGCCGACATAGTTCTTTAATATTCAATTCAACATAATATTTAGCTGAAACATAATTCTGACCGACAAGAAATGAATTAATCTCATTGGTCTTTCAGTACTGACTCGAATAGGATCGAATTTACACCTAGTACAGGTTAACCCTGCATCTATATTCATACTGTCTATTTCTCCCCTCCACACAAGCACGACTATCTCCTGAATTAGCCTGCCTGATTTCTGATGTTCAACCTCTCTTTGCTGGCCATTAGAGCTTTATGACACAACTCAGTAGCATCTTTCTTCTTCATGTGCCAGTAGTAGATTTATTTTATAACTTAACGCGTTTTCATCAAACCCGAGTGGGGGAACTAACGAACATGGTATGCCTTGCTACAAGCTACTGATGAAACTCTACCATATTTAGAACATAGAGTCGACCTCTGGGTCTCAAGACTCTGTCCCCTACTATCTCAAAGGCCGGTGACTCCTTCTGCTGGGCCTTGTCTCTGGATGCACTAGGCTAGGGTCTCCGTACCGTCACTCCTTTGCCTCCACAATTAGTGGGGACATTGCAGTATTTTGGGTTACAACCTCTCCATCCTTTAAATGTCAGCCTGTTGCTTATTTCTCGACGTTCAGTGTCGATTCCAAGCTCTATCATCCCGCTACCGCCTAAAGGTGGTTATATTTTCCCCTCAAGTTTGATGTTCAAGCCTTCCTCTTACTTCTATAAGCTGAAAATTGGGGTTCGTGCTCCACACACCTTATAGCAGGGATATTACTGGCTAAGTCTACTAACCTGTATCATTTTGACCCACACTCGGGCCAATTTCATTCATATAATCTCTCTGTCCTTTGACATAACAAACTAGGGTCATAGCCATTATTCTTCAGGTACTCACTACCATCGCTAGCACATTGCGGCGGAATCAGCCTATTTCTAACCTGGGTTGTACTACTGCTAGGGGTTTATCGCTTATGGGCTCTCACACGTACTTAGGTACTATTGGCAATCTTATCTGTCCTCCTGATTTACTGCCGTGAGGGTCTAAATAACTTTGTAAACACTAGGGGTCTTGACCACCTTCTAATCCTTCTCGGAATCAACAGTTCTAGCCCTCCTTTACTCTTTATTCTGGGAAATATGGAATTGATACCTTCGCTTTTTGTTATACTGGGAGAACTAGCTTGGAGGTGAAAAATGACCCTATCATTCTATAAAAGGGCTAAGGCGCGAAATTCAACAAGCTCTAAAGGCTGGAGGTACAAATCTCGCACAATCCCTCGCATTTTCTAGGTAACCCAACATTAACTATCGCTCCCGTCTAATTTTAAATATCTACTAAGTAAACCAACTCATATATATACCGTATTACTAACCTCTTACTCTGAGGTTGTAAAAAGAACTGGGGATGGTGCTGGCATATCTATTACATTATGAGGTTCCTGGTGCCCCTGGGGAAAGCTGAGGAGATTAGAAAGATGTCTGCTTTTGCCCTTAGGTTGATTGTCCCCCAACTGTGGCACCTTACTGGTACCCCCTCCTGCTGCTGTAGTTAACTTGCGACTGACTGAAGTATGTCCCATATCAAAACATTATTCTAGACAGATATAACAATGAAAGCTTAGCGACTCAACCCTATACAACTCGGCTCTATAGCACGATCTGAGAAGAAGGAGGGGTAACCATACTATTATGCCTCATAGCCTCATGCTTATAAAATACGGTGCACAACACATTTATAAACAACACTCTACTAGAACGGCTTGCAGACTCCCTGTGATACGACCTTCTCTAATACCAAGTTTGTCACGTCCCACCTTGGGAGGCATGACCGGCACGTAATGCCACATTGGGATCTAGGCTGACCTGGCTGGGCGTACGCACCGCCGGTGCCTACCAGCGACACATAATCAAGAAATCAAACTGCTATATCTCGACTATAAACATAGCCCCAGGCCGACAAGGCCCCGCAACATCTATAAAAGAAAACAACTAACCCAGCTAATATAGAACTAAAAGGGATCCTATGCGGGCCGACAAGACCATCATGCTGTCGAGTTATAACAGGAATGAAAATAGGAATCTATACTGGGCTCCACACAGCTAACACATAAAATAAAATATATATGGGACCCACACGACCAATAACAACCAACTAATTAAAGACTGTAGTCTGCAAGCCTCTAAGACTGAAAAATATTAGTCGGAAAAGGGTCCCGGCCTACCCAAAAACTAACCAAATAAAAGACGGTAATCTCTATAACCTGACAGCTTCGGATGAAAGGAGCTGGCTGAACTGCTGACCTAAACAACTACTAATGGAGGTCCTGAACATTGTCTATCTAAACCTGCAGGAAAGTATGCAACGACCCATAGTTGGCCGTCAGTATAATATGTACTAGATATGCAAAGTAGTGAGTAAAGCTGATTAAAACTGATAAAGAACTGAAGGTGAACAGTAGTAAGGGCCAGAATTTAACCTGTAAGCTTTCTTATCCACAACCTTCATATAGTAAAACACTACACATATATGAGCTGAAACTGTATGACTATATATCATAAGCTACAACTGGCAGACAAATATACTGGCAAGAACCTAACCCGGCCACCATAAGCTGGGAAGGTACAAACAACACAGTAATAACCTACCTGGGCCCCCATAAGCCTCGGTAAGTACAAACAATGCACATTCCCCCTATCTAGCTACTAAAGGTTTGTAGGCATGCTATTACTCATGGCATACTCGTCCTTTGAAGTTGTATCCGAGCCTGATAAGATCCTGTAGCTGTGTTCGTGTTTGAGCCGTATGGCTCAACTGAGGATCATGGTGTATCTCAATACATCCCTCACAGCCTTAATCTGGTGTATCTAAATGTAATACTCCGGGGAGGCCTAAGAATAGACCCGGGAGTTTGAAAGTTAAAACTGCAGAAAACTGGAAGAAACACCACAGAACGGACGACCCAACAAATTATGGGTCCATCCAACGGTCCGTTGGAGCCAGTCGTGGTTTCAAGGGTTGGGGTAGCAGTGGATGTAATGAGGGAAGTGATGACTCGTTGCTTGAAAAAATGAGTCGTTGTTTGTACCCGTGGGAAGCATTGACCTATGCAAGTTTGGAAAGTAACAGGTCATCCAATGACCCATCGTTAGTTACAACGACCCGTTGTTTGAAGTCGTGGTAAGGGGAAATGAATTTCCAGTGCATATAATGGATGGAGACCATGACTCGTTGGAGGCAACCACGAGTCGTGGTGAGGCTCATGGTAAGGGAGGTTCAGAATTTTCAAGGAGCTGACAACGGCCGATCCACCGACGACCCATCGACTGAAACAAGGACTCGTCCTGTCGAGTCGTGGAAGAAACTGAAGCATGAAGTGAAGTAGTGGACTCAACGACTCGGTACCACGAGTCGTGGTATCATGCAACGACCCGTGGGATCGGTCGTTGGTCTGTCCAGACCAGTTTTTCAGGGAAGTTTTATTAAGGGAATTTTCAATTTTTCCATGCTTTGAGGCCCTAAACTATGGAGTTTTGTGTATTTTTCTGAGTATGATAAGATGGGTTAAGTCCCTAATGCATACCCATTCCCATGCAAGAGTTTTTAGAGAGGTTTTAGGGAGATTCAAGATCTTCTTCTCCAAGATTTCCATCAATTTCTTGTGGGCATTCAAGGGAGAGTAAAATCGGTCTACCTCAGGTATGTAGGGTTTAGAATGGGTGATTTCTTCCACACCCATGCCCAAATTTCGAATTTAATCATGAATCCTCCTATTCAATTCCATAGGGTTTTACCTAAACGCATGAAAATGTGATTTCTCTTTATGGATTTGATTTAATTGAGTTTTAATTGTTGAATTATGAATGATGGACATGTTTCATATTATTTTCTTGAAAATTATGTTTCAATCTTTTTAAATCTAAAATGCCCATTGATGAGAGTTCATGAAAGTTATGATTTATGATGAATATTCAATATTTTGAGTTTATTGATGATGGAAAAGCATGATTTCAAGTTACCCATGTTTACGAGCATATTTTTTAAAGAATTGAATATGTCAAAGTATTGGGCAATTCCCACATGTTGAAGAATGATTTACGATTTATGAAACGAATTACATGATTTATCGATTTATGATGTTGGCCGATAAAAAGGGCCTTTGATTCTTGGCTAAGCATGTTTTTAAAGGGGATTAATGATGATAAATGTTATATTTTAGCCAATGAATTTTTAATGCATGATGTTATTGATTTATATATGAGCTTATATGCATGTTTTTGGGAGCCGTGTCTAGCACCGAGCAACCCGACATTCAAAGGACTACGCTGATGTCTCATAATCATGTGGCACCGTGGGTTCTAATGTTATATATTGTATTGATACCGATCCTCTCAAATGTGATATCACTCCTAATGCACGACCCTCACCTGGCAAGCCAGGGTCGGCTTTGCCCACTTGAGTGAGATAGTTGGGGCATCATGAAAGGCTCTACCATGATGGTGCCGGTTATGACGAGTCCTCCCATTTTTCCGCATGTTTTATGCGTTATTATGTTTATGTTATTGGCTCAAGTTATGTTTTGATAAAGTTTACTTACACTTATGATAATGAATGATTTATAAATGATTTGAAAGTCTTGAGCCTTATGTTTTCTTACAGAATTTATGATATAAGAATGATGTCCTTCTCCTATGATTATTTATGAGTTTTATTTCCTTTTATATGTCTGTTTTACTTACCTTGCATACTCGGTACATTCCACGTACTGACCGCATACTTTCTATGTTGTATCATTTTATGATACAGGGTCCGGATCTCAGGCTCAACCTCATCCTTAGTTCATCTCATCTCTCGCTCTTAGTTTATTGGTGAGTCCTCATGTTTTGAGGGCCGTTTGACAGACTTCCATGTTATTTATGCTTCAGTATCGGTCGGGTTAGTTGGGGATGTTATCCCATCAACCCATCTTATGTAGTAGAGGCTTTTAGACAGGATGTAGAACTTAGCTTATGTATATGTCTAGTACTTCCGGGTGTTACACTATGATTACATTTCCGCTATGATGATATGCTACATATTCCGCTTACTTGATTAAGATTAGATGCATGCTTATGCCATGGGTCGACTTGGGTCTCTCAGAGTCCCTTATCCCGTGTCTACGATCTGAATGTATGTCCGGGTCGTGACACTCAATACGGCCCTCACAGTCTCAATCTGGTGTATCTCAATACAGCCTTCACGGCCTCAATTTGGTGCCTGCAGATATCATATTGCTCATATGAGCATAGCCTTATAGGCAACAGGACATCCCTCAACACAAACGTCGTGTGCAGAGATCAAGCTAACTAGGGTTAACTCTGACGAGGGTTACTATGTCATCGTTGTCATCTCAATTTAATTTGTAGAAGCTGACCATAATAGGCTTAATCTAGAATACTCATCCTCTGCGTAGAACAACTGTGGGACTGCTACTAATCGGATATGCTCCTGAGCAGCCAGCCCTAACCTTCCATAGGCATCTTATTATAACCCTAAGCCTGGAGGTAATATTGTAATACTGTGGTTCTAGTCCCTTAGACACTAACTTGGTCTGATCAGATTTCATGTGCTTTCTCTAGGAGATTTCTAACCTCGTAGGTGTGTTTATCTGGACTTAGTCATTTCCGCTAACCTATACCTGAGTATCTTATAAGAGTAGGTTGGGGTGTTGACCCAGTATCTAGCTACTATCAAGGCTTCCTCCTTAGGGTATCTATTGCTCTATCAGACTGGTAACAATTGGGGTGGTGCCCTGTATGATAAGCACCGCGTCGACTAAAACTAACTGTCACTGGCGGTAGCCACTATGTGGCAGACTGACCCCCAACTCACTAGGTAACTCCAATGCCACTGACTCTAGGGTAAGACAATACTAACATAATTCTGGCCCTGGAGGCATCAAGGTACGCCAACGGCCTTTGGGCGAGCTTTGCTGACAATACAGGCGCCAAACTGATAGTTATATTGTCCGGCTGCACCTATGCTATTCAACTCACTAACTCAGGACAAACAGCTATCCACAAACTTCTAAAGCCTAGGCATGACAACAAAACATCAATTCTACTAACACAGTGAACAGAAGGGCAGAGAGTTTTCATGACACTTCTAGCGTAAGTCACACTTAAAATTTTCTTTCCCCACAAGAGATACTACAATATACTCTTAACATGCTTTATAGTAGCTAGCCACAACATATGTAATGACAATCTATTGATAGCAGCTAATTACAACATGTAGGATCGTTGTCTACGTTCAAAAACATAGGTCGTATCTGTTACACCCCGTAAATTCTCGATATGTAGATGGCCTATTCGCATGTTGGTTAAGAGTTTTTGAATGCCATACATTCTAGGAAAAGTCCCGGGGAAAGATCGGATAAGTGACATGTCGAACCATCGCAAGAGAAGGCTGGCAGACCTCCTCCGCGATGGCAAGAGTGTCACGGAGGCTCACCTCCGCGATACACAGCGTGTCACGGAGGCTAGGCTCCGCGATACACAGTGTGTCACGGAGGTGAGGTGCATCCCCAAGTA
>JACEIK010017239.1:0-13041 GCA_018107945.1 Datura stramonium
ATTGCAAGTCGTGATGGTCTGTGAACACCTCACAACGGGCCCCATACAAGTAATGCCTCTAGATTTTTAGGGCAAACACCACCGCTGCCATATACAAGTCATGTGTGGGGTAGTTCTTCTCGTGCACCTTCAATTGTGTTGGAACATAAGCAATGACCTGTCCTTCCTACATTAACATAGCACCCAACCAAGATTTTCAGGAATCCTAATAAACCACAAAATCTTTACCCCGTATTGGTAGAGCCTAGATAGGTGTTGCGGTTAGAAGGGTTTTGGCCTTCTTAAAACTCTCTTCGCATTGCTCAGACCATTGGAAAAGGCACATCCTTTTAGGTCAGCCTTGTCAACACCAAGGAAATAGCTACAAATCCCTTCCCAAATCATCTGTAATAGTTGGCCAACCCCTTAAAACGCCAAACCTTTGTTACTATAGTAGGCCTAGCCCAATTTCGGACTGCTTCCACCTTCTATGAATCTACCTTAATCCCTTCCTTGGAGACTACATGCTGCAGAAAAGAAACCAACTATAGCCAAAATTCACATTTGGTGAACTTGGCATACAACTGCTTCTCTTTCAGCAACCCCATCATAATTCTCAGATGGTTCTCATGCTCCTACTTAGTCTTAGAGTACACCAAAATATCATGAATAAAACTTATTACAAATGAATCTAGATAGGATTTGAAGTTACCGCTCGTGAAGCTCATGAATGTTGCTGGAGCATTGGTGAGTCTGAAGGACATGACTAGGAACTCATAATGTCCATACCTGGTCCAAAAAGTTGTCTGGAAAATACCTAAACACGAACCTTCAGCTGATGATAACTCGATCTCAAGTCAATCTTTGCGAATACTACTTCCCCCTTTAATAGATCAAATAGGTCATCTATCTATGGAAGAGGGTATTTTTTCCGAATGGTTACCTTATTCAGCTGAAGGTAACCAATGCACATCCGCATGCTACTGTCTTTATTTTCAACAGATAGGACTGGGGCATCCAACGGAGAGACATTCAGTCTGATAAATATACTAAGAAGTTCCTGCAACTGCTCCTTGAGTTTTCAAAGCTCAACTGGTGCTATTTTATATGGTAGTATAGAAATAGGTCGAATCTCTAGCTCTAAATCAATGCAAAATTCAATGTCATGGTCTGGAGGCATGCCAAGTAGATAAGCAGGAAATACCTCTAAGAATTTATAAACTATAAGGACCGACTCTATGGAAGGACCCTTTGAACTGTTTTCCTCAATATGGGATAGATATGCTGAAAACCCCCGCCCTATCAATTTTCGGGTACGAATACAAGAGATGAGTTTCTTAAGAGCAGGGCTAGAATTCCCCTTCCACTATAACCTAGGTGACTCTGTCCCTACTACGGTAACTGTATTAGAATGGTAATCCAGAATGGAACGGTACGGAGACAACCAGCTCATTCCCAAAATCACATCAGAATCTACCATGTCTAAGATCACCAAATCTACTTGAGTATCACAACCGATGAAGTCCACCAAACAAGCAGGAAAAATCCTATCCACCACAACAGAAATCCCTAATAGGAGTAGACACATTGATAGGAATATCAAGTACTTCACAAGTAAGATCCTAACCCATAGAAAAATAAGCAGACATATAGGAAAATTAGATCTAGGATCTAACAAAGTCGTAGCTATTTTGTCACATAAAATATCGTACCTGTGATAGTAGCATCTGAAAAATTTATATCAGGTTAACCAAGAAATTCATAAAACTGGTCTTGATTACCTTCCTAAGACCAACCCCTATTGGGTTGTGCAACCCCTCTACAAGACAGAGTGTTGATAACACACAAATTACACCTCTGAAGAAGTGTTATACCCCGGGAGCTCAAAGATCGGACCCAGGAGTTAAAACTGGAAAATTGTGAAATTGATGTTGCAGGCACAGGATGAGTCGTGGGACGACTCGTGAGGATAGCCCACGAGTCGTCAGGTGACTCGTACGGAAGGCCAGTGTAGAGTTGGGAAGCCTAGAGGATAGGGTCCCCACGAGCATGGCAATGACTCATGGTCAGAACCCACGAGTCGTTAGGTCAGCAGTGGGGTGAGGGAGGAGGAAGAGAAAAAGAAGGAACCGGTGTACCTAACGGAAGGGACTCCATGGGTCGTGGTTTGTCCCAATGACTCGTGATTAAGAAAAAGGGATTTTATAAAATTCTAAGGCAGTGTACATGACGGAAGGTGACCACGAGTTGTGGTCTCTAGGAACGAGTTTTTAAGTCCCCCATTATGAGCCCTAAGTGATCAGCTATACAGTGTACTTGATGGGTCACCTGACAAGTTAGGGCCCATAGCGACGTGTCGCCAGGTCGTCTGTTAGGACCCCCTGACAGTTAATTTTAGCGATTTTAGTAAGGGTTTTTACGTAATTCCTAAATACTAGTGGCCTATACTATGTCGTTTAAGGCTCGTTTTATAGGGTTTTAAGAGGGGAAAACCTATTCTAGGCTAGTTCATTCCATGCATGCATACTTGAAAGCTTGAAGGGAGGATTTAGAGCATGTTTTGAAGGTTTCTATTGGAATCTCATCTTGGGAAACTAGAAGGTGTTAGAATTCACCATATCCAGGTATGTAAGGCTATGAGTGGGTGTATTCTTCCACACCCATTCCCAATTCCTATCAAAATGTGATAAATTGTCAATGATCAACTATGGGGTTTTACCCAATTGCATGATTCTTCAATCTCTATAAATGGGTATGATTAGATTGTATTTATATTGATGGATTATGAAGCTTGGGCGGATTCTAAGTTATTTTTCTGTATAAAAATTTGTTTTCCAAATTTTGAATCTAAAATGCCCATAGATGATGAGTTCATAAAAGAAGTGATTTATGAAAAATGTGTGATGATGATGAGGTTGATGATGAAAAGCATGTTCCACAACTACCCATGACTATGTTGTTCTTTTCAAAATGAATTGATTAGATTCACGTATGATAAAGCTTTGGGTGATGCCCACATGTTGATTTAAAGAGATGATTTTCCCCACATAAGCTTATAAGATTTTCCCAATTTTTATTATAAATTCTAGTTTGTGGTATGTTGAGTAAATATTTCTTTATGTAGCTTACCACTTGACTTGGAGTATATGTTTCCACCTATGATTAAGCTTGTGGTATGTTTCAAAATAAAAATTCTCATATGCATGAATTCATAATTGAGATGTAGATCATTATTGAGCTTTGTTAATAGAAAATGTTGAGCTTCATATCCATATGATGTCTAGTATATGCATTATTTCATTATGAGCTTTGTCAATGGACATTTTTGAGCTATGTTTCATACGATGTTGAGTTATGCCTGATTTAATATTGAGCTTCATCAGTAGACCATGTAAAGCTTCATCATTAGATGATGTTGAGCTTCATTATATACGATGTAGAGCATTGCATGTTTTTGTAAGAAGAGTCTTGCACCGAGCGGGTCAAGGGTCGATCACCCTATGCCCCAGAACTACGCGCCAATGTAGGTTGATGCTACTATATCACTTGGGACCTTCCTAGTGAGCTTCACCTGCCCGAATGGGCCTGCAGCATGATATCGATATCATGGTAGCATCCTTTTCCCTGGAAAGTTTTTGGACGGCTTTGCCCACTTGAGTGTAAAAGTCGGGACCACGTAAGCTCTATCTGGGTATGTCGGTTAAGTGATGAGTCTCCCATTGTCTGTATCATTTTCATATTCATTACTCATGATAATTAACTTATGCATGCATGTTCAAAAAGTAACATTTGACTCATTATTTAGCTTTTTGATATAAATGTGATGTTCATCTTTGAGTCATTCGAGTTAGTCATGATGTTGTAAAGCTAAGCATGGTCGTGGCATGATAGGATTGAAATTTCAGAATGAATGTATGTATGCCCTTCCTCTCATGTTGAAAGTGTATGAAATGCATTAAATGTTTTAAATGATTTACTTTACTTAAGCGGTCTTACTTACCATGCATACTCGATACATTCCACGTATTGACCGCATACTTTTATGCTGCATCATTTCATGATGCAGGACCCGGTTGTAAGGTTCAGCCCCGTTCTTAGACAGCTTTTTGAAGTTAGTATCTGCTCTGATTGGTGAGTCCTCATCCTTCGAGGACAAGACTATCATTTTCCTTTATGTATTTACAAATTCGGTATTATTGAGTTAGTTAGGGACTTGTCCCATCAACTCGTCCAGATTAGAGGCTTTCAGGCATGTGTGTGTAGCTTCGAATATTATTCTAATATGTCGTTGTATGATACTTTCTCTTAGTTTATAATTATTCTTTCTTCACATTTATTAAATAAGTTAGTTGAATGCTTAAGTCGTGGGTCGACTTGGGGACTCTCGGGGTCCCTTGTCCCATGTATACGATCCGGGTCTATGCTAGGGTCGTGACAAACTTTGTATCAGAATTATAGGTTTGATGTGTCCTAGGAAGTCTGAAAGCCACGTTAGGCAGAGTCTTTTTCATGGGTGTGAAGTGTTCCACACTTATGACAAAGAGGCTACTAGATGTTTTAGGAAGTGTCCCCTTATTTCATGATCTATGTAATGCGCTGAAAAGTCTTTCTATCTGTAGAATTCATGCTATTCGCAATTGCAGAATCATGGAACCTCGAAGAGTGAATGAAAGGAGGAATGGAGGCGGTGTGGGCCACCAGGATGAAAATGGTCATGAGCATCAGCCAGCCCCACCAGTTCAGGAGCCTCAAGCACCGGAGCTACCTGCTCATGCTGAGTTCCGAGCTACCATTCAAATGCTTGTGCAGGCCTTGATCACTTAGGTCAAGCACCAGGCCATTGCATATGTTTCGCGAAATGGCACTATGATGGCGGCTCAAGTCCGAGACTTCTTGAGGATGAACCTGCCGGAGTTTTTGGATGTGGGAAGCCTGGACATATGCTCAGTGATTGTCCCGCTGTGAGATAGGATCGGGTTGGGGTTCGAGGACCAGTATCTTTTTCAGTAGCCCCACCCCCACGCATCGCGCATCGGGGGGCATTTAATAGCACAGCTGGCGCTCAATGCCAGAACAGATTCTATGCCTTAGCCACTCTCCAGGAGCAGGAGGCCTCACCAGATGTAGTCACAGGTATGTTGAGATTTTGTCATGTTGATATATATGCTTTGTTAGACCCGGGGGATACCTTGTCCTTTGTGACACCTTATGTGGCCAGTAGCTTCGGAATCAGTCCCGATGTCTTATCAAATCCCTTCTAAGTTTCTACACCAATAGGTGACTCAGTTATAGCTAGACGGGTGTATAGAGATTTCATGGTCTCAATTCTTCCTAAGGTCACCACAGTAGACTTGATAGAGTTATCCATGATCGATTTCGATGTAATTCTCGACATGGATTGGCTATTCGAATGCTATGCTTCAGTTAATTGTAGGACCTGGTCAGTAGAGTTCAGATTTCTGGGTGAGCCTGTCTTAGAATGTGAGGGTAGTTCAACTGTGCCTTTAAGTCAATTTATTTCCTACCTAATGGCCAGAAAGATGATTTCTAAGGGTTGCTTGTACCATCTAGTTAAGGTTAAGGATGTGGATTCCGACACCCTGACTATGCAGTCCGTACCAATAGTACGTGAGTATCAAGAGGTTTTTCCTGATGATTTTCCAAGTTTCCTTGACAAGCGAGAGATTGATTTCGGTATAGATCTTCTTCCCGACGTGTAACCTATATCTATTTCTCCTTACAGAATTGATCCAGCCGAGCTAAAAGAGTTGAAGGATTAGTTGAAGGACCCTTTAGATAAGGTCTTTATTAGGCCTAGTATTTCTCCATGGGTTTCACCAGTGTTATTTGTCCAGTAGAAGGATGGTTCGCTTTGGATGTACATTGATTATCGGCAGTTGAACAAGGTCACTGTCAAGAACAACTATCCTTTGCCCAGGATCAATGATTTGTTTGACCAGCTTTCGGGTGCCAAGTGTTTCTCCAAGATTGATCGCAGATCCGGGTATCATCATCTCAGGGTTCAAGAGAGTGACATCCTGAAAACCACTTTTAGGACTCGGTATGGTCACTACGAATTTGTTGTTATGTCTTCTTGACTAACCAATGCCCCTACAACTTTTATGGATCTAATGAACAGGGTGTTCAAGGCATATTTTTACATGTTTGTGATTGTGTTTATTGATGACATCCTTATGTACTCTTAGAGTGAGGAGGAGCATGCCGCTTACTTGAGAATAGTGCTTCAGACCCTCAAGGATCGTCAGTTGTATGCAAAGTTCAGCAAATGTGAGTTTTGGTCTGACTCGGTGGCATTTCTAAGCCATGTGGTATCAGGTGAGGTCATAAAAGTAGACTCTCAAAAGATCAAGGCAATAAAGAATTTGCCCAAACCGGTGAACCCATCAGATATCAAGAGCTTTTTGGGCTTAGCAGGTTACTATCAGAGATTTGTGGAGGGTTTTTCATCCATTGCCGAACCATTGACTAAGTTGACTCAGAAGAAGTTGAAGTTTCAATGGTCGGAGGCTTGTGAGAAAAGTTTGCAGGAGTTGAAGACCTGACTCACTTCAGCACCAATATTGACTCTACCCGAGAGTACATATGGCTTTGTAGTGTATTGCGGTGCTTCGTAAGTTGTACTTAGGTGTGTGTTGATGCAACATGGGAAAGTGATAACATATGCCTCGAGATAGTTGAAAGTTCATAAAAAGAACTACTCAACCCAAGATCTTGAATTTGCTGTACTGGTGTTTGCATTAAAGTTATGGCAGCATTACTTGTATGGGTTCCATGTGGATGTATTCACGGATCACAAGAGCTTGCAATATGTATTCACGCAGAAAGATCTCAATCTTCATCAAAGGAGGTGGTTGGAGTTACTAAAGGACTACGACATGAGTGTTCTTTACCACCCGGGTAGGCTAATATGGTAGCGGACGCACTTAATAGATTCTCTATTGAGAGTGCGTCCCTTGTGGAAAAGGGAAGGAAAGAGTTGGTGAAGGATGTCCATCAACTTGTGAGGATGGGAGTTAGATTAGTCGACTTGACCAATCGCGGCATTGTTGTGCAAAATGGATCAGAATCGTCCTTGGTGATGGATGTGAAGGCCAGGCAAGGTGAGGGTCCAATTCTAGTAAAGCTGAAGGAAGTCGTTAGAAGTTAGAAGGTAGAGGTCTTCTCCCAAGGGGGAGATGGGGTGTTGTGGTACTAGGGCCGTCTGTGTGTTCCAAATGTTTATGATTTGAGGAATCGGATATTGCATGAGGCACATGGATCTAGGTATTCTATTCATACGGGTGCCACAAAGATGTATCATGACTTGCAGAAAATATATTGGTGGAAATGCATAGAGAAGGATATTGCAGAATTTGTAGCTAGGTGCCCGAACTATAAACAATTGAAAGTTGAGCATCAAAGGATGGGAGGCGCACTTCAGGATATCAGCATTCCCACTTGGAAGTGGGAAGAGATTAATATGCATTTCATTACAAGCCTACCTCGTACTCGTTGATGCTATGATTCAATTTGGGTGATGGTCGATAGCTTGACCAAGGCTGCACACTTTCTACCTGTCAAAATCAAATATTCAGCGGATGATTATGCCAAATTGTATATTCGGGAGTTTTCGAGTTTTCTGTGTGTTCCTATCATTTGAGGATGAATGTTCCCAAGGAGGAGATATTGTTATACCTCGGGAGCTCAAAGATCGGACTTGGGAGTTGAAACGGGAAAATTATGAAATTGATGTTGCAAGCATAGGACGAGTCGTGGGACAACTCGTAAGGACAACCCACGAGTCGTCAAACAACTCGTGGGGAAGGCCAGTGTAGAGTTGGGAAGCTTAGAGGATAGGGTCCCCACGGGCATGGAAACGACTTGCGGTCAGACCCCACGAGTCGTTAGGTCAGCCATGGGGTGAGGGAGGAGGAAGAGAAAAAGAAGGAACCAATGTACCTAACGGAAGGGACCCCACGAGTCGTGGTCTGTCCCAATAACTTATGAGGTGAGTCGTGATTAAGCAAAGGGGATTTTATTAAATGCTAAGGCAGTGTACATGACAAAAGGTAGTCACGAGTCGTGGTCTCTAGGAATGAGTCATTAAGTCCCCTATTGTGATCCCTAAGTGATCAGCTATCCAATGTACTTGACGGGTCACCTGATGAGTCATGGCCCATAGCGACGAGTCGTTAGGTCATCCATTAGGACCCCCTGACAGTTAATTTTAGCGATTTTAGTAAGGGCTTTTCTTTAATTCCTAAATACTATGGGCCTATACTAGGTTATTTAAGGCTCATTTTACAGGGTTTTAAGAGGGGAAAACCTATTCTAGGCTAGTTCACTCCATGAGTTCAAACTTGAGAACATGAAGGGAGGACTTAGAGCAAGTATTGAAGGTTTCCATTGGAATCGTAGCTTGGGAAACTAGAGGGTGTTAGAATTCAAAATTTCCAGGTATGTAAGGCTATGAGTGGGTGTCTTCTTCCACACCCATTCCTAATTCCTATCAAAATGTGATAAATTGTCTATGATCAAGTATTGGGTTTTAACCAATTGCATGATTCTTAAATCTCTATACATGGGTATGATTAGATTGTATTTCCTCCTTAGTACCCAATTAAGTTTCATGTACAGTTCATGTATCCAAGTTTATTTCATGTCAGTGCATGTATGTGTGATTCATGAATTCAATTCAGTTGTGGATTTCAGTTAAGAGTCAATCACTCTATCAGTTTTTAGCTTCAGATTTTTAGTATTTGGGATGACAGTTCCATTCCCCAGCTTATCAGTATATTTATCCACATTCAAGGATGAATGTTCCCAAGGGGGAGATATTGCAATACCCCAAAAGTCCCTGAGATCGGACCAGAGGGTTCAACTAGAGAAAAATAGGAAAATATTGCCATATCACGGGATGAGTCGTCCATTGACCCAGGAGGAGACTTCACTAGTCGTGAAGTGACCTACGAAGTAGAGGATGATTTGGGAGAAATCATTGCTGGGGGGTGACGACGAGTGGCAGTCATGAGTCTTGGTGAACCTCACGACTCATGAACTTGCTCATGACCAGGAGTCTAGGTTGAAGACTCAATTTTCCAGATTTAACGGATGGGACCTAGCGAGTCGCCCAGTACCTCATGAGTCGTGAGGTTACTCGTGAGGATTGGAAGTGTCCAAATTTTTGTAAGGGTGTGTTTGTAATTCCTAAGCTCCTAGTTCCTAAACTATGTCGTTTTAAGCTTTGTTGCGAGGGTTTTAGGGGTGTGTAACCTATCCTAATCCATTCTATTTCATGCATTCAAGATCATAGTGCACCATTGGAGATCCAGCTTGAGAATTCCCTTAATTATTCCCCAAATCTCTTGGGCATTCAAGGAAGGATGTAGAATCAGATTTTCCAGGTATGCAGGGCTATGAATGGGAGATTCTTTTCACTCTAATGCCAAAAATTCTCATCAAGTTCATGAATTCATGTCTTGAAGTCAAAGTATATGATCTTATATGGTTTTAATACAACTTCATGAAATTCTCTATGATTTATCTATGGGTCAATTACCTTCACGTTTCAAATCATGTTTTATGATATATGGGAAGATTTTACACCTATTTGGACTATTAAATCATGGTTTCAAATTTTAACAAATTTATGCCCAATTATGCAAGTTTTATGAAAAGTCAAGTTTATGATTCTATTATGATTTTGATTCTCCTAAGCCCTAAATTATGATTTATAATTTAAGATATGATTCCCTAAAAGTACTCTTCATGAATTTATGAATTTTAAGTATGTTTATTTTTTCAAGCATGTATGTTCTTCATGATTTATTAGACTATAATTTTTGCCGACTCATGGGCCCTATTTCGTAGCTAATCATGTATTCAAGTATGATGAAGTATGTTATGATTTTTGTAGTCATGAATTTCATGTATGACTTCACAATTACTATATCATGTGCATGTTATTGGGAGTTGTTTCTAGCACTGAGTAGGCCCGGCATTCAGGTAAACTCTCTTGTCTAAGAATTGCGTGCCAATGTAGTTTTATGTTCATGGACTCTAGGTGGGTCTTTATTAGTGATATCACACTATGTACTTCCCTTGTCTGTCATGCCAGGGATGGCTCTGCCCACTTGAATGAGATAGTTGGGGCATCATGTAAGCTCTATCATGATGGTGTCGTTTAAGACGAGTCCTCCTATTGTTACTCATGATTTATGCATTATCATGTTTACGGTACTTTGGCTTAAGTTATGTTTTGCAAGGTTTCTCTTACAATTATAAATATTATTAGATTATGAATAGTTCTGAAAAACCTAGAGCCTCATGTTTATGTTATGACTATCATTTAATGTTTTGAACTGTCCTATTCTTATGAACTCTTATGTATTTTGGATTAGTCTATTTTATTTACCTTGCATAATAAGTACATTTCAAGTACTGACTGCATACTCTATGTTGTATTGTTTCGTGGTACAAGCTCAGACGTTAATGGTCAGTCTCTCCACTAGCTGGTCATCAAAGCTCAGTTCAGCTAACTGTTGGTGAAACCTCATCCTTTGAGGACCTTCAGTTAATTGTATCATTGCTATTTTAAATTTCAGACTTACAGTGAGCTAGTTGGTTCTTGTCCTATCAGCTCATCAGTATGTAGAGGCTTTCCAAACATAGGGTTGTATTCAGCTTCGGGTACAGTGATGTATTTTTGTTGTTCAAATGTTTAATATTTATACTTCTGCTATGTCAAAATTCAATTCTTTTTTCCTTGATTAAGTTGAGTTAGTTATCATGTTCACACCATGTGTCAGCTTGGAGCCATTTATGGTTCTAGGTTAGGTGTCTTGATCCAGGCCTATGTTCGGGTCGTGACAGAGGTCCCCCGTCTAACTCTTAAAATTGGAATGAGGTTCCTTCTTATTATCATGGAGGCTAGGATCTTGAAGGAATGCTGGAGAAGGGTCTAGCTAACAAAGAGAGATTGGATGCTTGCCTCAAGAGCCTCATGGAGATTGCAAGTTTTGAAAGAGTTTTCGTTCAAAAGATAGAGCGACAGGTGCAGGATCTTTCCTGTGATTAAAATCCAAAGAAAAAAGGTCATCTTCTCAGTGACACCATGACTAATCCCAAAGGACATATCGAAACTTCTCATGCTCAATGTATTGCCATTGTCGTAGGGAAGGACAAGATTGTGTAGCTCGTGAATGTTGATATTAAGGATGGTGTGGCTAAGAATGAGTCCAAGATTATGCTTGAAGTTGATGGAAAAGTAGAGAGGCTCAAAAATCTTTTTTTTGATGAGAAATTTGAAGGTAGATTCAAAAAGCCACCTATTGAGAAAGTTGAAATAGATAGTTCAGTTGCTCTAAAAGAGAGAGGGAAGGCGAAGGGAGATGTAGATGACTTTGCTAAATATTTTCCTCCGCCTGTTCCTCTATTTCCACAAAGAATAGATCAATAAGATCTTGATTCAAAAGTGTCACAACCCGGACATAGACCCGGATCGTAACACGGGACAATGAGCCTCGAGAAACTCCAAGTCGACCCATGGCATTAACATGCAGCTAACTCAATATCAATAAAGAGAAACACTTAGCATAATATCATAGAAGAAATGTAATCCTAACATATATAGAGTATGAAATCCACTTCATACATGATGGTGATAACGCTCAAACCACACCTCCTTCTGAAGTATGAAGCAGACGTTGTCAATAAAGAACCCAACTAGAGGTTGGGGTCAATCCCACAGAGAATACGGAAGAATATAGAAGAATGCTAGTGCTTAAGCTTTTTAGTTAATTATATCCTAAGAGGGGGGAATTTGTAAAAATAATAAATAATAATGTATAGAAATTATTTGTTGTTTACAAATTAATGCAACTAACTAGGGTAAGTGTTGCCCATGACTTCATAACCACAAGGCATTTTATACTAGTGATCTATTTCTGGTGCTTAGCATGCAATATCGGTAAGTTAATTTTACCTAAATGGTTGGTCCCCTATTTAGATGATTATCACCACGCAACTTGGTTCGTCTATGGGTGTATTCTTTATTAACCTTTACCCTTGATATCAGATTAGCTATTCCCAGACAAGGTCAAGCTATTAGATGAGGGTTGATAGCCTCAAATCTCCGTTGTTAATCCCTTTTCCCATTCACCACCTCCTTGGTCCGTTAAGTAAGAATGAGGCAAGTTCTAATGTTTGCAACCGTTAAAAATCAATTAAAATGAAGGAAGAAACAATACATACATAAACCCCGTTCAAGAATCACTAAGTATTTTACCTATGTGTGTTAATTCATCATGGTTCCCATAACCCTAGTTGTGGTGGTTTTAGCCTATCATATTTATAAATAAATTCATAAAATTCACAGACAAAAGCATAAATTAATACTTACAATGATGGTAGGAAGAAACTCACTTGATTATTGCAAAAATAAAGAAGAACAACTTTACAATCGTATCCCCAAGTATGTCTTAAAAATGTGTTAAGACTTGTCTAAAACTTGGCTTATAATTGTTCTCTAAAACATTAGACTCTAATTTCAAACTTAAAACTTTAACTCTTGAAGACATTCTTATTATATGAAAATAACGGGGTATTTATAGTAGTAGATTTATGTTTTCCTTGTTCTTGATGAATTTGACTTGGGATTTAAATTTTTCCTTTTCCTAGTTGAAGTAGGAAAGCCAATTTTTGCCCTTTTGGGAGCCTTGCGCGTCGCTCCAACCACTGTCGCATTTCCAGTTGTGGCAATGGGTCACCTAACGACTCATTGTGCATGGGCACGAGTCGTTAGGCCCCTCGTGGTCTAACTCCTTTAAATTTTCAGTGTACCTTACGATTGGTTCCAGTGATCTGCCAAAGAGTCATTTAGTCAACTAAAAACTCTTTATGTCTTTCGTCATCTCCACTGGTTACTTTGTCAATAATTTCTCTTACAGTTTTCACGACTGACTTCATGACTCGTTACGAAATGTAACGAGTCATTCCCTCAACCCGTCAGGTACACTATTTCTTCATCTTCCAAACTCAACATTTGCCCACGACTTCAGCTTC
>JACEIK010017245.1:0-13028 GCA_018107945.1 Datura stramonium
AGTCCAGTCCCTGTGGGATTGATACTTGGCTTACTTGAGCCACTTACTACTTGTTCGACCACGTGCACTTGCGTGTAGTCATCCAGACAGCCGAACAGGGCATAGGTATGGTTTTGGCGGCTTACTCACCATCTATCTCAGGAGACAGGATATTGAAGAGAATGGACTAAACTATAGACCAAGGTTGGAGCGGCGCCCTGTGGACGTGACTAAGACTAAGCCGCTAGACACCACCTACGGGCCAGTTCTCACATTAGCCCGTTCGAGATGATAGCTATGCAGCCAGGATGTTTGGACTACAAATGTTGTAGTTGTGTATTGGTGGACAGCCCGCAATAGAGGATAAATTGTGGCAGGTGGATAGGGACTACCCAATGAATGAGCATGCCAGAGCCATGTGCCGAATTGGCCCAGTATTTATATAGCCGGTGGACGATGATGTACCCACCAATGAGGAGAGGCACCGAGAGGACTCAGACATTGAATCAGTTTAGGATGAGGGACATGACTCTGACCTCGGTGAGGAGGCATTTGCACCAGATGAGGAAATTGAATCAATTGTTTGATTAGGGAGTCTTTGCCACCCTAACTTTGTTTTTACATTGATCTATTGCAAGCACTGAGGACGGTGGTCATTTTTAGTGTGGGGTGGTTATTTCGTGTCTTTTATTTATGTGATTCTCTGAATATGGCATGTACAAACTGGTAAACTAGACACTATGGCATGTAAGTTGTAGGTAAACTAGACTCTATGGCAGGTAAATTGTGGCTAGGAACAAGACGTGGTACTCGGTCTGTAATAGCTAGTAAGCTTATGTGTTTCTGTTCCTATGATGTACTTTTGCTTGTGATTATTTTTCATGTTTTTTTTCTTGGGTTTCTCGGCTTTTGTTTTTGGTGCTTTTCCCGAGAATAGTCCCTTTGAACCAAATAGGATTTGTTAGTCATAGGTAGAGATTGTTCCGTATGATAGATGGATGAAGACCATCTTAAGGGACATTAGTCACTTCTAGGAAATAAAATCATCTCTATTGGGCTAAAGCACTTCACTTGGTTAGATGCTAGACTTCATGGAACATACATTTGAACAAGAAAATAGTGAGGAGAAAATGGTAGGATCACATAGGCCGTGGTGTTTAACTCTAAATTGCAAAATTGTAGGCTTAATTGTGCTTGTCACTCAATATGGATGAAATCATGAAAGGGTTCTAAGCTAACCAAAGGTGAGCCTCTGTTCCATGTGTGGTGAGAACTAGTTGTATTTCTTTCAAACTAACATCTAGAATTTGCCTTGCGTGTACGAAAAGCTGAAAGTGGCATTAAACTTGCAGATATGATTAAGGCACTTCTTTGTGAACCGAGTTAGTTGACCCATTGTTCAGACCCAACTACACGCCAGTGCACGTGGTCATACAAGTAGTGAAGTGGATTTATTTCAAGCCAAGTATCGATCCCACAGGGACTGAATTATGATAGTAATTATCCTAATTGTTAGTGAACGATATCGTTATGAAGGTAGAAAACCAAAAAAATAATGTTTTTGAGTCAATATTAATAGTTAATGTGAACCTAAGTAAATATTGTAAATTAAAGTCTGAACAATAGCAATGAACAAGATGAGGTTAAGGCAAACATGCAAGGATGTAATTTATTAAGTAGAATAAGTCAATCTGCTCTTCGATTGTTAGTAAGGAATTAATAACCCATGGATTGGATCTTTCGACTCCTCTCCAATTAAAGAATCATGAGACTTACATTACACATTTCAGTGATGCAAAAACCCCATGCTCTAGCCATACATAACAAATTCCATAAATGACTAATATGACATTACAGATATATTTCTATTCTGTATTTCTATTCTGAATGTAAATCTTCTCTTAATTTTCTTAACCAAGAAAAGATCATATTCCACCAATTCACATCTATCCAATTAATTTCCCTTTAAGAATAGAAATTGGAATTCTAGAATATACATCAACATTGGACAAACATTAACGTAGTAAAAACAAGAATTGATAGAACAACCGTTATAGAGAAAATGAAAACTGAAATAATTATTTATTACATTCCTCTACCATTATCCTTAACCTCAGCAAGAGTTGAATTAGCCACTCATTTGCGGATTAAACATCTTCAAATAACTAGAATTCATACAAGCAATTGAAATTAAAGAGGAAAAGGAAGAAAATTAATCCTAGGATTTCTTCTTCTAAACTGCCTGCTATCAACGTTCTTGCTCAAAATGTCAGATGGTTTAAAATAAAACCTAAGTGTGTTATTTATACTAGTGAGAATTTTTCTCGGAATAACTGGCAACGTGGCACGGAGTGTATCGTGGAGCATCACCTCCGTGCCACGGCTTTGTCGTGGACCTTCACTGGAACTCAGATTCCAGGTAAATTCCTTCAGCATGGCATGGAGTGTATCACGGAGCGTCACCTCCATGCATCGGTGCCATCGCGTGTTCGCCCCTGCAAGTGTACGGGTCGTGCAAGTAACATAGTGGCTCTTTTTAAGAACCGGAATGTCGAACCCACAGGGACTGGACCAATTCAGCTAACTATCAAGTTCAAGTTTTATATTAAATACCGCAAGTGTTGATTATAAAAGTTTTTGATATAGTTTAACTAAGTCTAATTGTCGTCAACGAAATATTCTAAACCCATTCAAGGAGCAACATAGACTTAAAGCCGGATAATCATGCGATACTACGATTCGCAATGGTTTAAGTATGAAACTATCAATTGTTGTCTCACATAATTAGAATTGCATGTTCATGGCCATTCGAGCCTATAAACATGACAAACTAGCCTCACTACCACATTGAGAGCGAGGATGCTAATTCTAGTTCATGGGCAATTAACTACGTGGATGTGGTTTATGGGGTTATGATATTGATTAGGGTCCTTCGTACCTCCAACCATTTAACCAAAATTAGCTTCACAACTGCTTTTTGGAGTGGTGGAGTAACAAATCTAAGCCGGTGTCTTTGTCTCCTCCCATTTTATCAACCAAGCAAGGTATTAGGTAAATTTCTATCCTAACCACAGAATCTCATCAAAAGACAAGAACTTGCCTCTTACATTCTTATTTTCTTCCCTAGGTTTGCTTTCTCAAGCATTTGCCTAAGTTTAACATGTGTGTTTTCATGGTGATCAATCATAAAAACAACCATAATCAAGAATGCAAGATAAAACAACAATCAATAACCCCAATTCCAACACAAATTCGTAAAACACAATCATAACTCATGGCCTCACCCCTAGAGGAAGGGTTCTAGCCATTCATGTTCGTAAAATTACAAGAAAACATTGTTAAAAATTAACATACATACAAGAATTGGTAGAGGAGAAGATGGGAATTGATGAACCTAGGTGATTTCTCCTTCTCCCTTCACTCCTAGGTGGTTTTTCTGAATAAAGTCGTAGCAAAATGATTTTAGGAGCTAAAGGACCTATTTATAGTAAATGAGAATTATGAAAAATTATGCCTGTCGTGGAATGGCTCCGTGTCTAGAGTGTATCGCGGAGCACTGCATCTGTGCCACGGAGGTAACATGGAAGCACACTGGAAATCGCCTCAGGATGCCAAGATGTTGAGGCTTGCCACAATGGCCAGCGTGGCAGCTGCTCCATGCGGCGCGATGTATGAGTAGCCAGCGCGCAGGTAAGCCTGGCGTGGCACGGCGCTGGCGCGCAAGATGCCTGCCTGCTTGCTGCCTTCCTCTCGCGCCTGGCATGGGCGTGGCACGGCGCTGGGCGTGGCACACGCACAGCGTGGCATGCTGTAAGCGGCCAGCCTGCCAAGGCATGCTTCTTGCCGACTCTTGCGCCCTCAAATTGCTCCCGACTCCATTCCTCTACTTCACCAACTTATAAATTAGTTCCTCAAATTCATTTAAACCTACAAAACAAGGACTAATAATGTTGGTTAGTACATATCTTCACAATTTATATAAAATCACATGAAAATGTATATAATTAATTAAGCTAAACAAGACTAAATTATGTTATAAGCATCAACTGGGGCATGCTATTTTGCCAAATCAACCCCACACTTAAGTCTTGTTCGTCCTCGAACAAACGTTTTACATCTCACCTGGAAGACTCACATAGCTAATTTAGCAAGACAATTCAAGTTACAACTATAATGATTATTTGAGATAACAAGTTAAAATGGGGCATGCGGTTTAATCAATGAAATGATATACAACTCCGTTAAGACTTCTTAACCTCAGAATCGACTCTCAATCATTGCAAACTCATGCAAATCAACTGACAAGAAATCCAACATAAGATTATATCCTTCATTCAACATGTTCCCTCACAGCAAGAGAGTTACCCATTTTCACACGCAAAAAAAAAATTAAATCACAACATGTGTGGGTACATGAATAGAATTACTCACTCTCACAAAAGGAATTCACATGCATCATGTAATGACCCATAGCTTGCCCTTGAGTGTTTCTCCACTAATTTAAGGGGATGTATGAACGTAAGATCAAGTAGGACTTAATGGGTTGTAATGTAGCTAAGGGGCCAGATGGTACTATTCTGGCTGGTAATAGTGACTATCTTCCCTAAGCACTTTTAATACATCACGCCCTCATTACGAACTTCCCTTCTCTTACTTCACCTTTATCTCTTTTTAGCTTTCCTTGCCCTGCACTCTTTTGTTTCCCCATTTCTTTAATCACTCTTAGCTTATTAGTAAGGATTTTTATAAGTAACTTTTCATTAATTTGTTCTCTTACTCCCTACCAATATTCAAGCCTTTTCAAACAAGTGCACCTCTGCCCTTTTCTCAACTCCCACAACTATTCTTTTTCCTTCTTTTTCCCTATCACTCCTTTACTCTTTCGGATTTTTTCACTTAAGCGCTTAGGAGTTTTGTATCAAATTCAAGGTTAATGAAAGAAAAGGATTAAGCTTATGTTGCAGCTATCAAAGAATAGGCAAGGCTCAATGAGGCTAACTAGGATTAAATATTCAGGGTTAGGTAAAGTGAGGGATAACATTTAGGTTCATTCAAAGAAATGCCTAAATCATTTCTACACTCCACATCCGTCATTTCATTTTTTCAAACACACCAGGAAAGTTCTAGACACTCCACAATAGCATAGAATACTCAAAAACTTACACTCATGGCACATGCTCAATTCCAAGACACATTCAATAGGACTCTTTTCATTAATCACAAGAATTCAACTTTAAACTTCAATAACATTGAGTCAAATTCAAGAGCCTAAGTGTCTCACACAAAGTTATACACTTGCATGCTTCAACACTGAACATACTTGCATCTTACAATCATTTATAGCAACTAACAAGAATATCAAGCCATCCATTAGCTACGGGTTCAAAAACCAAAACCTATTGACTAATTTTCCTCAAGACGGTCATCAACCCATATCATCGGAAACAGTCTCTAACTATGACTAAAAATAGTATATACAGACAAAGAAAATTTTTATTCTTCGGTTCAAAGAACCCCGTCGGAAAAGAACTGAAGAGAAAAACCAGCAGGTGGTGAAGTCATGCTTGACTCACAGAAATTTTCAAATTCTTCAAATATTTCTTACAAGCATTACATTATTTCACCACAAATCATTAGAACCAAAATTTCAGAAGAAATCCCCTCACCCCACACTTAAATCCTTCTATGTCCTCATATCATCAAATTAAAATTAAAAGGATGAGAAATACTCCCTGAGCCTCTATGCCTAGCTAACAACATGCTTTTCTTCAAGTTATCATAGGTGGGTGTTTGACCCACTTCTTCCACTTCCAATCTTTTTAGCTTCCTCTTTCGGGTACTCGGACTACCCTTCCATCTGTACTTAACTTTCCACCAAAAACACAAACACAATGAAAATAACAAAATGAACACCAACAAAAAAATCATAATTTGTACCTGTGGTACCTTAGGTTACCTCCCAAGCAACGCCTTATTTTACGTCACGAAACGACGTGGACTATCCTTTTTCGAGACATCCTCATGCCTGGGTTCCCATTCGAGAACTATCTCCTTTTCTTTTTATATTTTAGAGAAACAGCGTCGACTCACTTTCCTCTCTTCCTCCAACTTCTTCACATTTTGAGGCACTTTATCGAGACTCGGGCTGAACATCATTACCTTTGGCAATAAACACATGGAATCCTCTACCCCACACTTATCTTCTGACAACACACTAACCTGACAAAGGTTTCTATAGTGTGTTGGTGGGTTCATTTCTTTGTATACTCGGAAGAGTTATTCATCATCCTCGACCCTCATTTGTAGGGTCCCTGCTCTCAAATCAATCACCGCTCCTCGGTGGCTAAGAACGGTCGTCCCAAGATTAAGGGTACCTGGTCATCCACCTGAAAATCTAAGATAATAAAATCAGCAGGTATAATAAAATTACCTCCTTTTATGAGAAGGTCCTCTATGATTCCATCAGGTGTCACTCGCGACCTATCCGCCAGCTTGAGCATCAACCTTGTTGGCAATCCCATGGTGTTAAATAAAGATAGGGGCATTAGATCAACTGCTGCCCCTAAGTCTCACAAAGCTCGTAGCACCTCAGCTTTACCAATTTGTATGGGAGGGTAAAACTCCCTGGGTCAGTCAAGCTGCTACCGTCTGGACATCCACCAATCTGACTTTGTTCGCCATCATCGTCTTTCAAGTATTTAGCATGCAGGCATTCCTGCAAAACATCAATAAAGAGGCAAATTTATGTAAGTTCTTTAAAACTCTCAAAGAACTTTTTGAAGCATTCCTCCTCCTTGTTCTTTTTGAATTTCTGAGGGAATGGTGGTGGTGATCTTTGTGCTGGCTGCACTGAAGATTGTGCATTTTTCTGCCCAGCACTCTGATTTTCTCCTTGTCGGTGGATGGTCCTGGTCTAGCCAACTCCGGCTGCACCTCCTTTCTTTCTCTGTGGCCCTGCATCAGCTAATTGTAGCGCTTCTCAGACTGATGGAATTGACCTAGCGGGGTTAGGATCTGTGTCGCTTGGTAATCCCCTGCGATCTCATATTTTGAGCAGCTTCCATCTGACCCATTTGTTTTTCAAGATTGCGCGTGGCCACTTTCTGATTCTTTAAGTCCGTTGCCATCCTCGCCTAATTTTCCGCCAAACTGATTAAGGTCTCCATGATTTTCTGCAATGTTTCACTCAATACTCTTTGCTCAACTGACCATGTTCAGCCTATTCTGCTGATACTGCTGTTGTTAGGGTCGGCGATAACTCTGCTTTGGTTTCCACCCCAAGAAATATTCGGGTGGCCTGCCAGTCTGTTGTAGTTGTTTATATTTTGATTGTTCCTCTGCACATTTCCAACAAAATTGACTGATTCGGATTAGCTCCATAATATTCTACATTGTGCCCGTTATTACCATAAATTTCACACCAACTTGGAGCTTGTTGAACTGCATTAACCTGGCCCTATTGTTGGTTCATACTCAGTTTATTAAACTTAGTCATCATCTGATCTTTGGGCAAGCTATTGCGCCGCCAAAGCATTCATTCCATCTACCTCTACCAAACCCTGATCTCTTTCCTGCCCCTCTCGATGAATCGTTGTGCCACTCTGGATTTCCTTGAGAAATTCTATTCAACAAAGTGTACAACTCATCATACGTCTTCTCTAAGGCTTGCCCACCCGATGCAGAGACTAGTAATGTTTTCGTGTGTGGGTCTAGACTTTCTACAAGGTATGATCCAGCGCTTCATTTGATTGTTGGTGATGGAGACAGTCTCTCAATAATGACTTGAATCTTTCCCAAGCCAAATATAAATTCTCATCAGGCTTCTACTTGAAACTCAGTATTTCACTTCGCTTTGCGAGTCTTGCTGAAGGAAAGAATCTGATAGGAACTTCTTAGCCAAATCATTCCACGAAGTTATGGAGTTGGGTGGCTCAGGCTACAACGACTTTTTTGCCTCTCCCAACAATGAAAATGGGAAGAGGGTAAATCGGACATAATCTGTGGACACGCCGGTGGGGACAAGCGTGTCACTTATACCAAGAAAGTTTTGTAAGTGCTCTTGCGGGTCACCATGTGCCATCCCAGTGAATTGACCACTAGAATGTAACAACTGCACCATGTTCTGCTTCAATTCAAAGTTCCCTCCAGGCTCCGGTTTACGGATACTAGAGTTCATTAGTCATACTGATAGCTTGTGGGATTGCCACTTCGTGAACTGAGTCTGGTTGCCATTTCTTTCGGTGACAATTGTGCTTGTCCTGCGGGTGGTTGTTGTTGTACCTTTTCTTGATGTCTTTTCAGCTTTTGCTCAAGAGCTACTCTCCTTCGCAAATGGATTTGATGTTCAAGTTCAAGCAACGGTTCCACAAGCTCTCTATTTTAGCTAAGCTCGGCAAGACAACCTGTCACCTGCAATAAGTCGGACTAAGACAAATTTTTCTCAACACTTAGAAATTTTAAAAAATCACACAAAAACAGATAAATTATCAAAAATTCGCCAAGTCCCCGGCAACGGTGCCAAAAGCGATTGCCCGCAGGTTTACGGGTCGTGCAAGTAATATAGTGGCTCTTTTAAGAACCGTAATGTCGAACCTACAGGAATTGGACCAATTCAGCTTGCTATCAAGTTCAAGTGTGATATTAAATACCGCAAGTGTTGATTATAAAAGTTTTTGATATAGTTTAACTAAGTCTAATTGTGGTCAACAAAAATTCTGAACCCATTCAAGGAACAACATAGACTTAAAGCCGGATAATCATGCGATACTATGATTCGCAATGGTTTAAGCATGAACTATCAATTGTTGGCCATAATTAGAATTGCATGTTCATGGCTCTCGAGCCTCTAAACATGACAAACTAGCCTCACTACCACATTGAGAGCGGGATGCTAATTCTAGTTTGTGGGCAATTAACTACATGGATGTGGTTTATGGGGTTATGCCATTGATTAGGGTCCTTCGTAGCTCCAACCATTTAACTAACCTTAGCTTCACAACTACTTCTTCGAGTGGTGGGAGTGACAAATCGAAGTCGGTGTCTTTCTCTCCTCCCCATTTTATCAACCAAGCAAGGTATTAGGTAAATTTTATCCTAACCACAGAATCTCATCAAAGAAAAGAACTTGCCTCTTACATTCTTATTTTCTTCCCTAGGTTTGCTTTCTCAAGCATTTGCCTAGAGTATAACATGTGGTTTCATGGTGATCAATCATTAAAAACAACCATAATCAAGAATGCAAGACAAAACAACAATCAGCACTTTATTCAACACAAACTTCATAAAACAAAATCATAACTCATAGCCTCTACCTAGAGGAAAGGTTCTAACCATTCATGTTCATAAAATTACAAGAAACATTGTTAAAGTAACATACATACAGAATTGGTAGAGGAGAAGATGAAATTGATGAACCCTAGGTGAGTTCTCCCACTTCATCCTTCACTCCTAGGTGGTTTCAGAATAGTCGTGAAAAATGATTTTAGGAGCTAAGGGACCCTATTTATAGTAAATGAGAATTATGCAAGATTATGCCTGTAGTGGAATGCTGGCTCCGTTTCCACGAAGTGTATCGCGGAGCACTTCCTGCAATGACCTGAGTAACGTGGAGAGCACAATGGAAATCACCTCAGGATGCCATGATGTTGAGGCTTGCCACGATGGCCGGCGTGGCACGTTGCTCATGCAGCGCGATGGCAGGGCGCTGGTGCGCAGGTCGCCTGGCGTGGCACGGCGCTGGTGCGCAAGATGCCTGCCTGCTTGCTGCCTTCCTCTCGCGCCTGGCATGGGCGTGGCCACGGCTGTGGGGCGCGGCACAGGCCAGTGTCGGCATGTTGCCTGGCTGAAGCCATGCCTTGAGCATGCTTTTTACCGACTCTTGCAAATTGCTCTGGCTCCATTCCTCTACTTCACCAACTTATAAATTAGTTCCTCAAATTCATTTAAACCTACAAAACAAGGACTAATCATGTTAGTTAGTACGTATATTCACATTTATATAAAATCACATGAAAATGTATATAATTAATTTGCTAAACAAGACTAAATTAAATTTATAAAACATCACTCGGGCATGCAATTTTTTCCCGAGATCATCGCACACCTCCACTGGAACTTGAGTTCAGATAATTATCCTCAGCATGGCATGGACATGTCGCGGAGCATCAGTTCAATACCACAAGAAAGTAACGATGCACCTCCATTGGGTGATATAAATTCAACTCTAGGAAGACTGCTTCCTTGATGGTAGCGTGACACAACCCCCATCGCGGAGCACCAAACAGCCACTCGCCGACTTCCGCTTCTTGTTACCGAGTCCATTTCCACACTTCACCAACTCGTAGATTAGCTTCCGAAAATTCCTTCTAGACTGCAAAACAACACTAATCATATTGGTTAGTATAAATCCACATTTACATACAAATCACATGAGAATGCACACATAAAAGTAGATAAACAAGTAGAATTGAAGTATTAAAGTATAACTTGGGCATGCGATTATGCCCAAGATCACCTACCCCACACTTAAAACCTTGTTTGTCCTCGAACAATACTTTCACATCTCATTCATGGTGAAACCCACAAAGCTAATTTGGCGAGACCATTCAAGCTAAACTGTAAAGTTATTTAAGATAGCAAATCATCAAAAGAGAGAGCATGCACGGTTTCATCAACATGAAATACACCATTAATACCTCTAACCTCAAGAATCTACTCTCGATCTTGGCAAACTTGTGCAAATCAGGCGATCAAGACATCCGACACGAATTTAAATTTAATAAATAAGATTAACTTAATAAATTATATGTTAAATTTCACTCATAAAATTTCCAAAGAGAGCTCTACATGTAGGGATAATATGAATAATATTACGGTCGCTCTCTCAAAAGAATCTCATGCATCATGTCGTGAACCATAAGCTTGCCCTTAGTGTTTTGCTCAGCTAATTTTAGGATTCATGACGTAAGATCCGTAGGACTTAATGGATTGTAATGTAAGCTAAGGAACTAGTAAATACTGGGCTAACCAATAATAGTAACTAGCTTCCCCAAGCGTTTTTACTACATCCCAAATTCATTACGGTTTATTGCTTCTTCCTCAATCCTCTTACTCTTGAATTTTCTCTTTGTTTTGTTCCCATTTCTTTAGGCACACTCGGCTTACTAGCAAAGAGTATTTAAAACTTTTTCATTCATTGATTTTCTTACTCTACTAATAATTAATCAATCCCAAACAAATTACCTTTGACCTTTTCTTTAACTTTCACAACTTCCGCTTTCCCTTCCGTTTCAAACTTCTCACTCCTTCACTTTTTGGGAAAATTGTTTTTCTTAAGCTCTTAGGAGCTTTGGATCAAATTCACGGCTAATGAAGAAAAAAATGGATTAAGATTTGTTTGTATCTATCAAAGAATAGGCTAAAGGCTCAATGGGGCTAACTAGGATTTAACATTCCAATTTAACATTCAAGGTGGGTACGATAAGGGAGAAACTTTTGGTTCATTCAAAGAAATGCCTACATCCTTTCCTACAATCCACATCCTTCATTTCATTTAATGTACACACCAGGAAAGTTCTATACACTTCACAATAGTATGAAATAGTCGAAAAGTCACACTCACTGCACATGCTCAACTTAAGACATATTCACAGACTCTTCATTCAGTTAATTACAAGAATTCATTAATTAATCCTTGATCACCCCGAATCGAATTCTAGGGCCTAGGTATCTCAACATGTTTAACACATTTGCATGCTTCCGTACGAATCACACTTGCATCTTACAGTCATGTGTAGCACATAATACGAATGTCAAACCATTAATTAGCTACACATTTGGAAAACAAATGAAAGAACAAAAAAAGAAAAAAATCTAACCCTATCGACTAAATTTCCCTTAAGACGGTTGTCATCCATCCATCATAGGGAACAATCACTATCTAAGACGTCGGTTCAAGGGGACTATTCCCGAGAAAAGCACCGAAAACAAAAACCGAGAAACCCAAACAAAACAAATTTCGATAGAAAAAATTAAATATAATCCAAAAATTTACACATCACAAGAAGCAGAAGCTTAATATTTATTACAACAACATGAAACACAGAGTAGCAATTAGCAACTAGCACAACCACAAAAACACACAAACACGAACAGCTAGCACCTAACTATTCCCACCCCACACTTAATCGGAACACTATCCCCAGTGTTCACATAGTTGCAATTAAAAACAAAATTTGGGTGGTGTAACACCCTGATCAATCGAAATACTCAATCTCTTCATTAGGTGCCAGTGCCTCATCGCCAAGATCAGAATCATCCCCGTCGTCCTCCTCCGACTCAGTGTGTGAGTCCTCCCGGCGTGTTTCCTCATCAGTAGGGACGTCATCATCCATGGGCTCTACAAATGCGGGTCCCACTCAGCATAAAGCTCGGGAATGCTCATTGAATGGATAATCCATGTTGAGCTGCAACAACTCATCCTCTGTCGAAGGCCTTCCACCAATGCGCAGCTGCAACATCTGCATCCCATACATTCGGGTCATGTATTGATCATCCCGAGCATGTCGCTCGGCTAGTGTAAGCACAGGCCCATATGTAGTATCAGGTGCCTTGGTTTTAGTAACATCCAAAGCATGTCTGTCAAGTTGAGGGTTGTAGTCCAGGGCCTCTTCTTCAATACTGTGGCCCCTGAGGAAAGTGGTGAGAAAACCACTGAACCCATACCGATGCCCCTAATGCAGTCGGGCTCTCTTCATGGCGGAGATGATCACAACCCCAACATTAATTTCCAGCCCTTTCATCAGTGCATAAACCATACAAACTCTATCCCGGGTGACATCAAACATGTGCACCCTCGGGATCAGACAAGAGCAAACTATCTTCAACCATATCCGGGCTTCTCTATTCATCTGGGAATATGGCAATGTCTTGTGGTAGCCCCTTTCCTTGTGCCGACCCCACCTAGCTATCGATCGAGCTCCATATAAAGTGCATCTGATATCCTTGTATGGTGGAGTGATGTTTAGCTGGCGGAGGACATGAGAGTCTGT